>PVJA010002763.1:0-21670 GCA_004027025.1 Myocastor coypus | reverse complement strand
CTGCAGGATTGAGTCCCCAGGGAAATCGAGAAGAGCGCAGCCGTTTCAGGGAGGAGCCGGGGAGCCAGCCAGCCAGGAGCTAGCGGAGGCAGGGCCCCTGTGGCCCTGGGCTCACACGCAGAGTGATCCTCCGTGCTGCTCAGAATCTCCAGCCTGAGGCAGGAGGTGCCATGGCAGAGCAGGGGTGACGACGGCGTCTCTGTATCCAACGGAGCATGGCTAGGCCTGGAAGGAGGAGGCTGTTCATTTGCAAGAAGATAGGTGGCTTCTGACACTGTGATGCCAACCAGCCCAGCTCAGCAGCCACAACTGAACATCGTGTGGTCGCTTTCATGTGAGAGGATTTAAGTGACTCAACACAGGGGACATGGTAAGGAAAATGGGGGAAAGTTTCTGCAGCTAAGGGAGAGGCTGGGCAGAGGAGACAGGGGCGGAGGAAAGAGGCGCGGGTGTGGTTCACGGGAGCGCCCGCCGCACCAAAGGCACTAGGCGCTAGGTACTAAGAGCTAAGGAGACGAGAAGGGTGAGCGTGGGCTGTGCACGCCACGCATAAGCCGGGGAAGAGCTTCCACCCGCGGCGGGGACCCCTGCTTGCAGCGCGTTGCCTGTGAAGTCACCTTGCGCGGGCCAGGGCACCTCACTCCGCGCCTTGCGGTGGCCACGCCCATCTGAGGGCTCCTCCAGCGCTGGGGAAGTCCTGCAGTGTGCCCCGGCAGGGGCAGTGCGGTGCACCCCTGCGCTGTCCAGAGGAGCCGGCTGCTCTCCACAGCCTGGGCCTCCGCAGCCTCCTCCTGGGGCTGAAGACGCAATGTGGCGACTCCGCTGCAGCTTCTCAGCGAAAAGCACCTGCCAGCGCGGGTTGAGGGGAAAGAGGGCTTCGTCCCCATGCCAGGGCAGCCTGAGATGGGACCAGGGAAAAGCAAACAACTTCCTAGACTTCACGAAAAGATCCCGGGTCCCTCGCCTGGCAGTGAGCTCCCCGCCTGCAGGCTCAGGGGCTGTCATTCCCAGGAAATTCCCCGGTGACAGAGGGTGGTGTACTCAGTCCACGCAGGCAGACCCAGCATGGGAGGCCCCTGGCCTCTTTCGACTTTCTGCAAACAGGGGACCGCGCTGCTGGGAGGAATCCTGCTGGCGAGGCACCGTGGGCCACTGAGGCTCCCTTCCTGCTCAGCCCCTCCACGGTTCCTGCTTCACGCTGAAAATTGGCTTTAGCTTCTAATTAGCTCGTGTTATAGCTTCCAGCTCACGTGGACAGCGGCCCGTGCTAGCTGGTGACAGTCTGACCAGAATAAAATGGTGAATCTGTTCTTGGCATATTTGCCTGTAGTAAGCGATGGCAGTCTAAGGTCGCGATAAGAATGAACGGGGCTGTGAGACAGTGGTAAGGCCGGAGACTCCAAATCCAGTCCTAGGGCAGTTCCTTTCTTTTAGCCCTGACTGCGGCCCAGGTGTGCTGACACTGGGACTCACGTGGACTAGCCCAGTCTCCTAGAACCTTGATTAGTAATGAATGGCAGGTGCATTTGCATACGCACCTGTGTCACCACACAGCCACGCCCTGCTCCCAGGGATCTGTGGACCACTCACTCTACATGGTAGGCTTTGTTTCTCAGTGGCCATCTATGTCTGTGTGGCATTCCTATTTCACAATTATCTGTTGTCCTTCTGCCCCCACTGTCGTTGGACTCTGTTTCCCTACAGTGGAATTGCTGCAAAGCTGTCTGCTCCTTCCCTGTCTATTGGCACTTTCTGCGAATAACTTCTGCTACCTTAGAATGAAACGAAAGAATGGCCTTGGAGAGGGTAAAAGAACGGGGAGTAGGGGCACCTTTCAGGCTGTGGACAGCACCTAAACCCTGAGGCTTCCAGAAGCTGTCAGGGGACCACAGCACAAGGTGACAAGGATGAACATAGCTGCGAGCTGGTTAGGGCCTTTGCACTCCAAATTCAGCCTGAGCAAATGCGCTCAGCCTGGCCTTTCCACCAGCCACGCGGCTCTTCTATTATGAGGAGGACACCCAGGCACCTGGCCCTCAGGACAGACCCAGTGCTTCCCTACAGAATGCATGTGGTTTGGCTGTGCTGGAAAGGCTGAGACAGGCACCCAAAGGGTAGCTTCCCCATAGTGTTTGTCCTGCAGTTTGCTGGATGGAACCCGGAAATCTGAGAAGAGTATTTTTTTGTTCAGTACATTTAGAGCATAAACTGGTGCATAACTGTTGAGTGACGTAAACCTCTTTACTCCCACCACACAGCTGCAGGTGCCAGCAGGGCCAAGTCACGGCTGCACAGCTGGGACCCAGGGCTGCTTGTGGGACCCCACCCCCAATTCCCAGGGCAGAACCAGAAACAGACATCAGGTTAATCCTGTTTTAAGTGTCTGGCAAAGAAAGACAGGGTCAACTTCATATTAAAATATGGAAGGCAGGGCTGAGGAGAGAGCTCACTGGTCTAAACTCTTGCCTAGCAAGCACAAAGACCTGGGTTCAATCCCTGGGTGCCACAGGCTGTGCTGGCCCTGGTGGCTGAGCCTGCCACCCAAACTGGGCCTAATGGCACATGCTGACAATCTCAGCTCTGAGGAGGCTGAGACAGGAGGCTCACTGTGGCTCCAAGCCTTGGGCCAGCTTTGGTACTAACACTGGAAAAGCAGAATATTTTTAATGATCCATTGTTACTCAGTTTTTTAATTTAAATAAGAAAGCTATGGAACCAACTAGAAAGAGGAAGCAAAACCTAACAATTTCAACATTTGCGGTCCCCAAATTCAAATGAAAGAATTTCTGCACATCCTTACGAATAACCCAACTCCACCCCACTGAGAGCAGAGGGGCAGGGTGGATCCCGGTCACGTGAGTACCTGTGCCATGGCTGTTGTCATCACAAGAACTTACGTCTCCGTTGTTTCACACGTAGTGGTCTTGAATGCCATAGATGCTCAGGACTTTAAGTCACAGGCTCTTCTTTTTTTTTTTTTTTTTTTTTTTTTTTTTTTTTTTTTTTTTTTTTTTTTTTTTTGTGGGACCAGGGTTCGAACTCACAACCTTGCACTTGCCCAGCAGGCACTTGTGCCTCGGAGCTATCTCCCCAGCCCCACACAGGCTCTTCTAAAATTGTGAAACTTCATAAGAAAAATCCTCCTCAGTGTAGGAGGTCTTCTCTGTGTTGACCATAGTTGACTGAGAACTGCTGTAGGCAAAGAGCTTCCATCTCCTGAGCAGATAAAACACGCATGCGTGAACAGAAACCATGAGAGAAGCGTATGGGCTCAGTGGGCGTGCACAGGAAGACAAGCAAGTGCGAAGGACGCCACACGACTAGCTGGAAGTCTTGCGTCAGAGTTAATGTGGATTCTGGATCATTGTTATGGATGTTAGGCTGCGTTCTATTGACACTGCGTTTTTGAGGTTCACGGTGTTCCAGGGCACACCTTCGGCACACGCTCACGCCTTGGCACGTCCCACCGCTCTCCCAGGATTCAGTTGATGTTGAAACCACGCAGTCACCCATGGAAGACTTCTCCGAACATTTTCTCAGGGGAGCCACTCTCAAACTCGACCGTGGATCAGGCCCACATGCAGGCCTGTCGTGAAGGGTTGAGCCCAACAATGAGAAATCCAGGCACTCGCAAGTTTTAGGGCTTCCCCGGTGACTACACTGTTCCCTTATAGTTAAGAAGGCATCTTGCAAAATTATTTTTGCATAACCCATTTATTTTATGTAGTGATTTCTGGAACACAGCTTGGTAATCAAAGTTTATCTCATTGTACTGCTATGCCTTTTTAAAAGGGATATACTGGTGTGGAACTCCTGAAGCCAGAGAGCGGGATGGCTCCCTGCCTTGCATTTGATGGGGCTGAGGACAAAGGACCAAAATGTGAAATGCTTTGATTAAACCACTTGTATTTCTCTTACAAGCTTGCCACCTCAATTATGTCATTATGGCAATATTGATCCCAGTGTAGTGCTCTTTTATGCACTGTTCTTATTGCATGCTATAACATTAAGTTTCCCTGACATGTTGATTTTTTTTCTTTTTTTCTACTTCTATGTTGCATTTCAATTCTGCTATGCTTCTAATTCTCCCTGGTTTTTTTCTTTTTTTTTTTTTTGCGTTATTGATAATTTCCTTAACTAAGTCTGAAAGTTTGTGATTACCCTTATGACATAAATCTTGACATATGGCAGGATTTTCTTAATATATTTAACTATTATACGAACATTTCTTTTGTAGTTCTTTTTGGTTTAACTTTTACACTTACCATTAAATACATTACAGTTGAATTCTTCCTATTGCAGCTGCCACCTGCCTCTGCGTGTCTTTATCCCACACAGCAAGCTACCCCACTTGCATATTCACCGTGCTCCCTGTCCTCCCTCGACGGCCGCAGGGCTGCTTCCAGGACAGAGCAAGGTCTTCTTCAGCTGTCCTTGCAGGTGCTGGGCCACTTGTGCCTCTCATTCAGAGTATCTGCATTTTTCTTAGTAGTTTTGAGTGTTTCTAATGAGTTTATTTTTAATTTATGTTTACTATTTGGTAGTCAAATTTGCCTTTTTTATTTGTTTTCAAAGAATGTCTTGATAGCTCTGTATATATCTTTTTATAGGTCTGTCCAACTTCCTTAGTGTTCTACTGACACACATGGCCATACGTGTTTCATATGCAAGCAGGTATTTCCATTCCAGAACTCAGAATCTCTCTGCCTCTGTTAAAATCCTATTTAACACAAGTCAAATCTTATCTTGAAGTCGTTTCAACTTTCATCATGTAGGATTACATATATGATATATGTATGAATACGCTATTAAAATAAACACACAGATAGAATTAGTTTTACTTCTTTTGACAAGCTGAATATTTGCTCCTCTTGCAAACGAATTTATGTTTTCAGGGCAGAAGGCGAGCACTGAGTTTTCCAGGTCCCTTTCATACTCAGGGGGCTACCAAGCCCCTCCAGCAGCTCTGCAGGACTCCAGGAGTCTGGGCTGCAGTTACTGCAGGGGGTGGGTTCCCCACAGCAGGGAGGTGGCTGCAGGAATGGGAGGTGGCTGGCTTCCACTGTGCTCAGGAGAGTCCTAGGTGACATGGAGCAAGCGTGGCTCCACAGCCACCGGCTGTGACCTGTGATCCCCAGGGGAGCCACGTCAGCCCAGGCCAACAGCCTCCAAGAGATGGTTTGGAGGGGCAGCACGCGTCGCTGCAGGAAACCACAGCGACTCGGCTTCTCTCTCTCGTCGCTGCTGTGTTCCTTTCGATTTTCTTCACCTTCCTCATGACCGAAGCCTTCTCTCTGCCCTGCCTGAGGGATTACGCAACCAGGGTGTGGACTGGAGGCCAAGGGCAGCCCCCATGTCCTCATAAATATGACACCATATCAAACGTAGAAAAAGACATTTTAAAACCCCAATATTTTACAACAAACACATTGGAAAGGAGACACGTTCCAAATATATTAGCAATTAATTACTAATATAACAACATAGCAATCATTTAATCTAAACAGTGTCAATCTGTAGTTGTGAGCTATGCAAAGCCTCACTAACAAAATGTGTCACCTGGCTCTTGGAGTCACTTTGTGTCACCTGTGTCATGGCTGTCTCCAGCTGAGGCCTCACTGTCATCTCACTCTCTGTGTCCTCCATCAGTGACATGTTCACATGTGTGGGTGGTCCCATCTCCAGGCAAGGGTGTCAAGTATCTGGGTGATGTTTTTGATCTTTTATTTGGTATAGGGTCATACTCTAATCTTGGGTTCATAGCAATCCTCCTGTGTCAGCCTCCCCAGTTCTGAGATTACAGGCATGAGCTACCACATCCAGTTTCAGTGGCCAGCATGGCCTGTCCAGGATTCTAGGGCCTGCACAGCATATGGTATCCAGGATTGAACCCTGGGTTCTTGTGTTTGCCAGGCAGGCAAGTAGACTGCTGAGCTATCTCGTCATTGTTATTTACCATCACTATGATTTTCTTCTAATTTTCAGTGAAGTTCACGATTCAGGTTAGAGACAGCTGTGGCTGGGTAATGTGTGCTGCTAGGAGGAACAGGTACATTAATCTATTTTGCTTCTGGTCAACATGCAATTAATGAAACATAAGATATTTTCATGAATTCAATTGATTATTTTTCTGTAGCTTGAATGAAAAATAAAGCATTCATCTCCCCTTGGCCACTAGACAATGTTTCTCAAGTCTCCAATACCAACGGTCACCAGTTCCAAGCTTCCCCACATTCAAGGCTCTCGGGTGTATCAGATGGCATCAGCCCAAGGCAGCTGGATGGAAATCAAGAGGGCCAGTACTGCAGGCATTCAGCACCGTCTAAATATGGCTTTGTCCAAAGTGAAATGCCACACCTACGAATTCCAGAGCCCCGCCCATGTCCGGTGCTCTCAGGACTGCGACGCTCTGCGCTGCCTCTCACCACGTGGCTGTCTTGGGTTTCTCAGCTCACTTGCACCTCATAGGTTTAAATTTCCTTGGCTCCCTTGGATGTATCATTGGAAAATCGTCCCCTGTGACAGGGCGGGTTATAAATATACGTGGATAATCACACATAGCTGAGCAGACACTGACATCAGAGAATTCACTTAAATCTGAGAGGATTCCAGTAAGACTGTGCTAATTAACTTTTCTTTGGAGGAAGTCCCGAGTCAAAGTTCTCATCAAGGAGAAGTTAATTCAGCTCCCTGTGGCTGTGTTTAACGACCCACTGCCATTTTCTCTTGCATGACGGGCTTCGACATTCAAGGGTAGTTTTCCCAAAGCTGTTTTTGTTTATTCGGCCTAAATTTTGAGAAGTAAGAACAAGCAAAGATATTGTGCTGTAATTGCACAAAATTAGCATGTTACAGGCAAATAGCATTTTAAAAAAATAACACATAATGACAAAATGAAAACTATTTTTTTGTGATTATTGCTTATGTTTTATTATCCATGCGCATTTCACCAGTCTCTCATAAAGGTCCAGGTCTTTGATGTCAAACAGACACTGATAACGGGTCAAGCGTGGTGGTACATGCCTGTAATGCCAGCGCTTGGGAGCCTGAGGCAGGAGGATCGCTGTGAGATTAAGACCAGCCTAGACTGCCTCATGAAACCCCATATCAAAAAGACAAAAATTAGAAGGAAGGAATATAGGAAAGAAAGAAAGAAAGAAAGAAAGAAAGAAAGAAAGAAAGAAAGAAAGAAAGAAAGAAAGAAAGAAAGGAGAAGAGAAGGAAAGATGGACTCCAGGCCTGTGTTCCTACTATTGGTGAGTGTCCATGTCTTCATTTGTCCATGGCCTGGCCATGGTGAGAAGTATGTGAAACAGCTGCAAAGCATATGCAACGCCGGTGACACAAGGGACACAGAAACATGGTGCCACTCCCACTGAGGAGGGCCACACCTGTCTGCGTCTCAGCTCAGCCATCGAGAACTTGGGCTGCACTAAAATAAGACAGTTTCAATTTACCATGCTTTATTATACGTATTTTAAATCCCTCCTGCAACAAAGTTTAAAAATCATTCACTACTGTGCATTTTATATATAATTGGTGTCTGTTAGACTTATTTAAGTGTAATTTCCAAATTAATCACGTAAACAATAGTTTCATAAACTCCAATGCTGCTGACTCCGAGACTCGGAATGTTCACCACAAGCAAAGCCCCGCTTAGCTCGGCGCTGCCTGCGCAATCAGGGCACGACTTTCCGCAGGATTGCTTGTGCTCCCACAGGGATGAGGCCCTGCCTTTCTTGCGCTGGCGCCACGCTGGGCCCCAGGGCTCCCGGAGCTGAGCCAGGCACTGTCTCCACCTACGCCAGCCTGGAGTCTGCTGAGTGCCCTGTGACTCTCACGGGGACGCTTTCTGCCCCCTTCTATTTTTCTCCATCTGCATATCTTCAATAAAGCCTGGGGACAGAGGTGACGGCAGAGGAATAAACTCTGCTTTGTGAGGCCCACAGAGCTGTGCCTGCGGCTGGGAGTCCAGGTGGGGTGAGCAGAGAGGAGGGCCAGGCCAGCTGTGGGCGTGGTGTGTCGGGAAAGAGGAAGAGAGGCAAAACACGTGCGCGCCGCTCAAGCAGCGGCATCCAGCTTTGAAGGAGGGGCCCACCACGTCCTCCTCCATCCATGGGGCTCTGGGGTCTCACGGGCAGGTGAGCTTTACAGAATTCCATGACCAGGGAGAAGGCTGGCCACTGTCCATCGCATCTCTGTGGCTGGCTGAGGGATTCCCTGGTCCTTTCCTGCCTAGGCCTCAAGCTCCAGAAGCTGGAGCACATGGCCGGCCCTGCTGCTTTGCTGTCGGGTCGTTCTGTGCCCTGTGGCCCGCCAAGCTTCTTGCTGATCCACAGTCACGAGCACTTCTCTACTCTTCTTAACTTCTCAGCTGAAGGAAACCCCAGACTGCAATCTCTCCAAATAATTGAGGTTTCAGTCTTTTCAGGATACTAAATCTGGCCTGGTGAGATAGCTCAGTGCACAAAGCACCTCCTTTGGCAAGAGCAAGGACCAGGGTCTGATTCCCTGTCCCGGAGCACACTGAGCTGCCGACGGAGTCCAGGTGTGGTTCAATCCCCAGTGCGCCCCAAACAAACAGAAAACCCAGATGACAGGAATGAACCGCGGGCTCCTCGCTGCTCCTGGACCTGAGCTCAGCGTGTTCCAGGCCCGCTATACAGCAGGGGACTCAACTCAGGCTGCTACGCCACGTTAACAAGAGTGTCACACTGCTTCTGGTGGGACTTTTCCACTGGACATTGCTGTGGGCCGCTTAGGAGTTCAATCCACAGGGCTTTAGTCAGCACTGGGATGGACAAGCCACCAGACCTTAGTTTCCCTCTTTGCAACTCTTCTCTGCTGACTTGGGAGCAAGATCAATGAGCAGGGAGAGGAGGAGGGGAAGGGAGAAGAGGAAGAGGAGCAGGAGGAGGAGGAAAAGGGGAAAAGAAATGGAAAGAGACCAGAAACTAGTTTTATGGAATACATATGTTGGCCCCCAACTAATGTGATGAAATTCTGTATCTTAATATGGTGGTGTTAAGAGTAAGGCCTCGGGACGTAACTAGGTCAGGAGGCAAACGCTGCCTCGGTGAGGCCAGTGGGCTGTTTTGCTTGGGATGCTGTGTGTGGCTGTGCATCCGTGTGTGTGTCTGCGTGTGACTAAACCCAGGACATGCTCTCTGAACTACATTCTCCACTCTTTAAAAAGTCTTGATTTTATAGCCGGGCATGGTGGCTCACGCCTGTAATCCCAGCACTGGGGAGGCTGAGGCAGGAGGATTGGTGCGAGTTCGAGACCAGCCTGGGCTACAAAAGTGAGCTCAATGCCAGCCTCAACTGCATAGCGAGACCCTGTCTCAAAAAGACAAAAAAAAAAAAAAAAAAAAAAAAAAAAAGTCTTGATTTTGAAGCAGAGTCTCACTAATTCATTATGTTACCCAGGTTGGGCCCAAACTTGCGATCCTCCTTCCTCAGTCCCCAACATTGAGGAAGTCCCTAAGACCGCCATACCCACCCGTGTTTAAAGTGCTCACAGCAGAGAGACACAGCAGGGCAGCACCCTGTGCTCCATTCGCTGTCAGCAAACCGGAAGTAGGTTGTCACCAAGCAAAAGAATTCCCAGGCCTGTGGTGTCGGATCCCCAGCATCTAGAGCTCAGAGAAGCAAGTATTCGTTGTTCAAGTACCTAGAGGGGTTATCACTGTTTTCGTTAAAGCAGTTGAGCCCAGTTAGGGCAGAAACGAAAGGAAGCTGCCAAGCTGTGCAGGCCTCAACCTACACTACACCCCCAAGTGGAAGAGACAGTTTCATAAGACCTGAGACGTGAATAAAGATATTCACATTGCAGCAGTATTGCCACGTGCTGAGTTCTCAGTTTTACTAACAGAGCGTGGTTGTGTCACATGGTAGCACAGGAGGAGACTGGTCCAGTATTTACAAGAAGAAACTTCTCCTTTCTTCACAGTAAGTCTGAAAATCTAAACTTAGTTTAAAACAAAAGTTCCTTTGTGAATATTAACTTCAGTTTGACATTTCTAGAGCTGAATTTTCTTCTCCATTGATGCACCTGATAGGGTAACCCACAGACACCTAAAGGTAGCTGTGGCCTAGCAGAGCACCCACCTCGCCTCTAAGATTGCATGCTGTGTGGATAAAACCTTGCTTCTCAAACACATTTGTCTCAAGCCTTTGAAGACGTGACGTTCGGTCTTAACTCCACTGCTTTTCCTTTTCTCCTGTGGAACCCGTTTTCGTCTTTCAGCCCTGACCTCCAGTTTTAAGTCTGGTTTCACTCTTGTGTGCTCAACTCCTTGATCACTTGTCCAGAACAATGCCCGGCTATTTTCTCTTACTGAGCACAACCTGGGTCAATGTGGCCAGTAAGAGAATTCAAGCTGAATTCCCCCACCCTGCTGATTCAGAATTACCTCCTGACCTTATTCTGTGACTCTCACCTGGCCAGCAGCCACTGGGAGGAGATCCCTTCCGCGCTGTGTTTTCAGTGATTTCACAGTCACTGCTTGGGCTTCTTGGCACCTGGACGTTCGTGGTATGAGCTGGTCGTGTGCAGTCCGTGGCACAGCGGCAGCTGAAGGAGGAGGTAGATGCCTGTAGAGCAGATCGGAATGAACAGAACCATGGATATGTGCCTTACCAGTTCTTTTGTTCTGTTTGCCAAAGGAGATGTAAAGGAGTGCCCAGAATTATTACCTATGCATGAAAGAAATGTCTCATTGAAACCTATAAAAAGAATTGTACTTTTTCTTTTTCTCACATGCTGTAGATCATTACCCATTTAATGATAATTGTTCTTCCATTATGACACAAAGCCATCTGCTCCCTTTCTATGGAGATCACTAAAAATACCACAATGATAATGAAAGTCGAGCCCATGTTGATAGCTCAAAACTACCACAGATTTCTACTCAGAGATGAGTCTGTTATTATTTTTGTAACGTCATTAAAGATTTAACAAAAGATCATTGCAGTAACCCAAATGACTCTGGGGTCCTTATTACTGAAATGAACCCACTTAGGAAGAAAATAGCCTTAAGAACCATTTGACCAACTGCCCTAGAATTGAAACGGCTTGCAAAACGGTGTGAACATAAGTGTCTGGTGGTAAAAACCAGTAGTGTGAACTTTGACAAGAGTCTTGACACAGGAGTGCAGAGGAGAAAGATGGGTGAAATAAAGTTCTCCCCAGAGGAACTGGGGAGATAGCTCAGTAGAATAAGTGCTTGCCTGGCTGCCTGGCAAGCTCAAGGGCCTGAGTTCAATCCCTGGTCCTGGAAATAAAAGTCAATTCTCCCCAGAGATATGCAGGTGGAAACCCCACCCCCTCCACCCCTGCCTCTGTGACCTGGTTTGTAGGACTCCGTACAAAGTCAGGTTCAATTTTCCTGAAGCAAAAATCCCTGCGGATTCTAAATATGCAGGGCATCTGGGGGCAGTGGAAAGGTAGCAATGAGAGTTCCCTGGCACGGGGTAGGGGTGCCAAATGCCATTTGGCGGGTTCACTCCAAGCAGTGGGGATGAGCCTGAGCAGGAGGGGACATCCTAGAGGGGGTGGGGTGCACATCTACATTTTCTAATTAACCCGACCCCAAGGGGCATCCTGGAGGAAAGTGTCACTAGATCCCACTTGCTTGTGGGGTGGGAATTCACTGACCAAAGGGAGGTCTGACAGGTGAAATCCAATGCAGAATCAAAAGGAAACCGATTTTTGCTGATTTCTCTGCAGCAATCGAGCACTTCTCTATGGTTTCTTTCTGAGCTAGGTAAAAGCCTAGATTAAGCTAGGGCAGTCTTTGATTCCATGGGGTTGCACAGTTTATCTGCTCCAAGTTTAATTCTCAGCTTCCTTTGTTTCTCTGGGGGCAGGAGTGGGAGAAGAGGGGAAGGTTCATCCTCCCCTCCTTATGATAACACGAAGTACACTGAGCGGATACAGCGGTGTACACCTGTCATCTCAGAGCTCTTGGAGGCTGAGAGGCACATTCCAGGTGGGAGCCGAGCCTTCCCAAAAGAGGGAGGCCTGTCTCCCGGTACAAATATAAAGGGGCTGATGCAGCTGAGTGTGAAGGCACTGGCTTCATCTTTAGTTAAATGTGCATGTATGTGCCTACACACACACACACACACACACACACACACACACATACACACACACACACACACACACACACACACACACACGGTAAATTAATATGATGAAAAAATGATCAAGAATTTCTGATGGAATATCAAGTTTGGTGCTTGACACATTTTTATTTTTTTGAATATTAAATGTATTTGCTTAATTTTTAGTAGTTCAAAAGCAGTATTTAGTAGAAAGGCAGGAAATTAAATTTTAAAAAGTAGTAACTATTAAATCAAGCATTATCACCCCACCCCCAGGGCACACTGAGATGGCAATTGAGTGCAGGCACGGTGGCACATGACCATAGTCCCAGCACCCTGGGAGGCTGAGGCAGGACGACGGCAAGTTCAAGACCAACTGAGAAAGCGCCGCGAGTTAGAATGTAATTGTGGTGTGACCCCTGGAAAGTGGTGCGTCCATGCGGAATGCATGTAATGACACCATCCCCACAGGGTAAAGACAATAGAATAATTAGGCACTGATTATTGTCATGGAGTTGTCATAGAGTTGAAAATCTAGTGTCCACATTTTTCCACAGTTGGAAGTTGTTGTAGATTCCGTACTTAATGCAGATTCAGACTTCCGTGGTGTTAGGCTTGGTGTCCAGCTGTTCCCCCAAAGCCCATTCACACCTTCATGGGCTGGCTTCTAGAGAGTATTTTGTTTGTTTTTTTGTTTGTTTGTTTTGTTTTTTAATCCTTGATCTAATTCTCGGGTTACAGGTGTGAGCGCCATTCCTGCCCCGGAGTGGGTAATCGGCAATTACGGTGCAAGGACGACACACAGGCTTTCCAGCCCCCACGGCCTCTGCTCCTCCCTGTGCTCTGTGCTGTGTTCTGCCGCTGTGAACGGTTACCTTCTGCATACACCACTGTACCTTGGAGCCTGCCAAGGATGGACTGAACCCTCCAATAGCCTTTCCTTCCTTGATTTGGGGTGTTGGCGTGTTCCAGCTGTGAGAGAAGTAACTGAGACCCGTGGCATGTTATTGTCTTGAGGTCTGAATAATTTTATGGTTTTGAATAAGACTCTCATTATGGCCGGGCGTGGTGGCGCACGCCTGTACTCCCAGCACTCGGGAGGCTGAGGCAGGAGGATCGGTGCGAGTTCATCCGCGTTCTAGTGAGCCCTCACGCCCTTGCGGGCATGCTAGCCTTCTGGAAACATCGATGCCCAGTGTCGCCGCAGCACAGCCGCAGCACCGACGCCAGCCTCACACCGGAAGTGGGCGTGGTTCTGCGCCCAGCGGGCTAGGTGCACACTTTTCAAGACAAGATGCGTTTTCGATGATGTCACTTCGCCAGGAGTCCTCACTTGTAAGTCAGAGCTTCCTTTGGTCATCTAACGGAATTTTTGTAGAGAAACACGGAGCTTCCTGAAGAAGACGGGGTGTACTCTGCCGTAGATTTCCCCAGGTGAGGCGCACAGCCCCTCGGTTGCCTGCCCACTTGCGTGTGTTCATGCTCACATGTGTGGACAAATGCACAGTCTGCTACACAGATGCGTGTGCAGTCGTACAGCAAACCCCAGGAGGCAGCCCGGTCTCAGTCGTCTCTGCCTTCTATTCCTAACACATGTACAACAGGCCGTCAGCTGGGCCTCGCCATAACTAAATTAGCAAGCGTCCCATTTTCAGTTATATTCATGCATCTCCGAGCACTGGCTCTAATTTGTACAGACTCAGGTCCTTTCTAGGAGACCGATGGTAGACAGAACAGCCATGGTACAACTCTGCTTTGTAGGCTAACACCAGTCTCTCCCTGGGACACTCAAGCCCATGCACACACACAAACACATGTATAAGAAGAGGGACCTCTTCCACATACCAGATGGGGTTTCCTGAGGAGCCCATGTTATCAGAGCAAGAAGGGGAACTGCATAGAAAGAGGGACCAGACTGAAGCACACAGAGGTGAAGCCCTCAGGAGCCCAGAGTGACCCCCTGGCCTGCAGAAGGCAGTCGCTTACTCTTAGTCGCCCAGCGCAGGCTCCCTGCCATGCCTACGCCACGGGCCCCACCCTGTAGGGAGGCTGATGCTGCCGAGAGCCGGGTGTCAGAAGTGCCACTGTGCATCTAGTGTTAGCGAAGTGAGGCTCGGGTTGGGCAAGGCCGGGCCAGGGTCCTAACCTCAGAGGAAGAGGCCGCCCCAGCTGACAGCACAGCTGTACTGCACGGCTGTGCAGGTGCGGTGCTCACACCTGCACTCCCAGGGATGGGGTCAGGCGGGGGTCACAGCGGGCATCCCTCCCTCTGCCTGCTTTTATCTTTTCCTTTTGCTTCTGGGTTTGCTACTGGGGATCAAACTCAGGACCTTGCACCTGCCAGGCAGGTGCTAAAGCCACTGAGCTATCTCCCCTGGCCTCCATCTGGTTTCTTGAAAACCTCAAACTGTGTTTCTGTGGACAAGCGCGGAGCAATGCTCCCCATCAAAGGTAGATGCTACCGAGCTGGCTTCTGATTCCTCTGTCTCAAATCAAGCAAGTTTTTATCCCAGTTGTTGCTTTTATCTATGGGGCTAAGTATATTTTACTTATACCATATGATACATTTGGCTTGAAAACAAATTGATTACATGAAGAAAAACTCATTCGTATCCACAAAATATTTTTCAATCATTAACTTTTTATTTGTCAAAATTTTAAGTATAACTTTTTAACTTGTAAAAATGTTCTCTACTTTTGTTTCACATTTTTAGGCTCACATAAGATAATCCATCAGAAATACACAGTTTATTTTCATTTTCTGGATATTATTAAAGTTGTGCAATGAGCATCTTTATGAACCAACTTTTGATTGCTTTCTGGATGATTTTATTTAAAATATAATTACAGCAGCAGGCTTAATGGACTGGAGTACATAAACATTTTTAATGATCCAGATAAATATTACTAAATTGCCTTCCCCCAAAATGTAACCAATTAAGCTCTCGCCAGCATTCTACGCATGCTCTGTCCCAGTCGCTGTAGCATGAACAACAGAAAGGAAAAACTGGTGGGTGTTCCTGATATGTCTTAGGTTAGGCAGTTTGATTTCTGTACCGAAAAAGACGATGTTTACTTGGACCCGCCTCTTTCTTTGGCATTTCTGCTCATGTCACTCATTTCTCTGTCTCCAAGCCCCCTTAGAATTATAACGTCTCATCGTGCATTATTGAGGTTAAATTGTTTTGAGAATATCTTCTCCTATGTACTGGGGATTGAACTCAGGACCTTGGGCTTGCGGAGCAACTGCTTGTTCTACTGAGCTATTTCCCCTGCCCTTCTCCTGTTTGGTTTTTGTACTCTGTATTGACTGTTTTATTTTAAGATCATTTTGATTGCTGAAATTATAATAAAAGAAAAGAAAAGCATTTACTCTGATCAGCAAATGTCAATATTTTACTGGGTTTGCAGCATCGCACCTCTGAATAGAACGGGGGCAGGTGGCACACACCACACACTGAGTAAGGCAGTGGACCTGGCCAGCCTTCTGCTCTTCAGATCTGAGGGCCGATTTGGCACAGCCTTGCCCCTCCAGGTTTCAGCGTGTGTCCCTGGTGAGTTGGCAGAGCTGCCCGTGAGTGGTGGGTGTGGCTAGAATCCGTCTGCCCAGGGCATCCAGCCTGGGATTGGGCAGATCGCTTGACTTTCCTCCTTCTTGCGAGACGCTTTAACTTGAGAACAGTTCTCGGCCTTTTTTTTTCACAGCATTCATATGGTGACAGCCCTGTCTGTCACCAGAGGTGCGTGGTGCCCGTCTTGCATCTACCATGACGTCACACGGAAGGTCTGCTCACGACCCGGGGCTATGCTTTGCGTCTTCTGCCTGCCACTTACTATGTGAGCTGCCACAGAGGAAACGTGGCCTTTCCTGAGCCCCCTGGAGATGATGCAGGTCTCTGACTCTTCATTGAAGAACGCAACCCCTTGCGCTAGGTCTAGTAATGAGTTAGCAAAATGGTCGCAAACTGAGAGTTTCGGCCCCTCCAGAATTCCTGTGAATTTCCTAATCAGTTCGAGCTTCAAATTCTAGCAGAAAATAAGATTCTCTCTGCTCAGGTATTTCTTTATTTATATGCTTGCTTATTTACAATTGATTTATATACTATTACTTTCATACTAAATACAAACTAATAAATTCTTGTTTTAATCAATGATTTATGTAACCTATTAGTTATATTTCATGGTCGTATAATGCATCATGGCTTTCTTTACAGCAGTGGCAAAGGGAATGTTTATTTACCTCTTTCATGTTTCAGACAACATGGGACAGCCTGCCGAGGGGCAACACAGCCCTCCAGCCTCCAGGAGGCGCACTCAGCCCTCCTTCCTTAGGAGCTTCTCAGGTCTCTCCTCTGATGCTCGGAGCAGTCAGACTGGGCATTAGGGTGCTTTCCTTTACTCCCACTTTTGTAATTAAAAAGTTATGCAAGCCCGTTTAATACTGTCTAGGCGCCCATATTTAAATTATTGGAGTGGAAGCACTTGGTCACTGGCCAGTATCTGTGGGATGTGCGGCGGGCTTGCTGCAGCGGGGGTGGGGTTCTGTCACCTTCCCCCTCCCACGTAATGTGTGACGCACAGCAGCATGTTCACGTCGAAGACCGCAGTGCGCTGCATAACAGCCACTGTTGAATGGCTTTCGTCTTGTTCTTTTAGAAGGTGTACCATTTCTAATGTCTTCTCTATTACTTTTATTCTCTTTAAATTAAAAAAAATAAAAAGGACAAGGAAAAAATTAAGGTTTGTTAAAAGGAAGAGCTGATGTTTAACTGTTTGATCATCTAGTTTGCCTCCGTCCGGTAATCTGAGTAGCAAATTGGATAACAACACATAATAAAGCAACTATTGTTCATTTTCTATTTTTGTTTTAAACTTCCGTACCATTTTTATTCTTTTGTGTTGCTCTTTGTCTTTATTCTTGTTATGTGTTTTTGTCTCTCTCTTTTTGCTTCTTTAAAATGAAAAAAAAAATTATAAATTTTGCCTCGGTCCCCTCCACATTTTTTCTCTTTCACTGTTCTCTATCTACTTTCCTATTTTTCTGTATGCTTTATTATGAAACTGTTGGCAGGTGGAATGGGTTGTTGGTATAGTTATTGGCGTTGTACTAACTTTACAGAGTAATTTATGAATCAGTGACATCATTAGGATTCTGAAACATTCTCTCAGAGAGCAGAGCAGCATTCCATGTGCTCCATCCCATTTTTCTGCATTCCACAGCAGATGTGAGGGCTTTTAATATAACACGCTAGGATCTGGGGAGGAGGCGCGGTGGTCTAAGTGTCTGCTTGGCAAACACAAAGACCCAGGCTCAACCCTCAGCAGTGCCTGCAGTGTTGGCTCCGGAGTCTCGGGCATGTCGTGACAGTCAACAAACTCAAGCAGGGTGGCACACAGGTATAGTGTCAGTGCTGGGGAAGCTAAGGTAGGAGCATCACTATGAGTCCAACCTGTGTAGAGAGACCGTGTACCAAGAAAGAAAGAAAGAAAGAAAGAAAGAAAGAAAGAGAAAGAAAGAAAGAAAGAAAGAAAGAAAGAGAGAAAGAAAGAAAGAAAGAAAGAGAGAGAGAAAGAAAGATGTTAAAAAGTCAAAAATTATCTGAGCTTCTTATAAAATTTAATTCTAATTGAGTGGTTGGGTATATGAAAAAACATTATCACATAATTTTCTTTCTCGTCATCTTCTGAACAATGTTATATTTGAGTCATTTATTATTGATTCCCTAGGGTGCCACAAACACGCTGCCACATCTTCTGCTGAAGGGATTCGCTGCTCTTGATTCAAATTCTTACCCCTGGCTCTGTCTCTAGTAGAAGACGGAATGGTGAGGGAGGCGTGAGCCGCAGGCCCGCTGCTGAGCTCCTGGCCATGTCTCTGAGGCTTCTACCAGGTACAGAGCTGCGTGGGTGCAGGCCGCACAGATGCTCTGACCGTAACTTGTGTGCCAGGGCATGCGGGTTCCTACACGGAGTGCGTAAACACCTGCACATCTTCTTCCCATTAAGGAAATGCCTCCCGTCTCTGCTTTCTTCCCAAAGCTGTTGGCTGTCCCTGGCTTTTCAGAGTGCATGGAGACATTTGCCTGCTTTGCCTCCTTAGGTCTCACCGTGTGGTGGATTACTCAGACATGTCCTAATGGACAGACTTAGTGAGGCTGCTGCCGTCACCCCAGCTGAGGACCTCAGGGTCCTCAGCCATGGAGCGAATTCTGCACCTGTGGCATCATCCCTGCAGCAGGAGGACAGCTGACCGCCTCTGAGGTCCCGCTCACGTTTCCGCTCTGGGTGGCTCTGTTCATTAGCTTTGTGTACTGAGCTCATAGTTGGTTTTTCAAACTGACGTTTTCATTTTCTATTATCTCAAATGATTTATGTGCCATTGAAATTACATTTGTCTGCTTTCAGTACCTAGGCACTAACTGAGCTACTCCCTGGATGTCTGTCTGTAGTTCCTACCTGGTTATCTCTAGTTGTAATGGTCTATTTATATATGTACATACGTATGTATGTATGTATGTATGTATGTGTTTTAGAAAAGGGCCTACAGGGTGTTCACAGTCTCACTACTGGATGGGACTCAGCGTGATCCGCCTGTTTATAGCCTCCTAAGGGCCAGATTACAGCTGTGTGCCACCACACAGTCTCTACTGCCGTCTCAGTGGGCCCTGGGTCGGGGCGGCTCAGCAGGCCGTGGGATTGAACACCTTGCCCCTCTGCTGGCTTGCAGGCACTTTAATCTGCTGGGCTATTCGGCCTCCAGTTGTAACATTCCTGGTAAGTTATATTTTCTTAAAAATGTCACTCATGTAAATTTTGAAACTGATTCTCACAGAGTTGGGGTCCACTGGTCTCAGGCTTGCTTTTGCATTCAAGATCTTATACTGATAATTGTTCCTTCTGTATAGTGTAATAATTTTAATACTTTTGTTTGATCTTTTTTGATTAAGAAATAATGGTTTATGAATTTTGCAATAGTTTGAAAGAGGACTTGATTATTGCTCATCTCATCTCTTTATCAAAGGTTCCTGCTTTTTACCCTAATTATTTCTTTCCTTGTGTTGATTTTGTTTTTTTGTTTGTTTGTTTTTGTTGATTTTCTAGGGCTTTCCATGGGGAATTTAAGTTGACTTATTTTAACTGTCTTATACTTATTTACCCGTGTTTAAGGCTGTGACTTTTTTCTGATCACTATTTTGAAGCTATCTCCTGACCTGACACACGTACTTTTGATCTTCCTATATTTTAGAAATCCTTTATTTCAGTAATGTTTCCACTTTTGTATAAGAATAGATGCTTTGTGTTTATTCTGAGGAAAAAGAACTTCCTTAATCTTTAATTTTTTGAATTGCAAGCCAAGAGTGTTATTTCTACTGCTTGAACTTGTGTAACGTATTGATGCTAGCTGACCAATTCTGGGACAGCTAAGTAGCCAAACAGCAGTTATGCTCTGTTCTAGGGGTTTTAATCATAACTTTCTAATGATCTTTATTTTAGACTCTAACAATGGATAACAAAGTAAACAAACACCCCTTTTTTTCTTTTGTTTTTTTCCTCCTGGAGACTTTTCACTAGGAGAATGGGGCCCAGTGGGCATTAGGTCTGAGTCCAAGGCAGGGAGGGAGCCAGGAGCTGGTGCAGGGGCCCAGCGCGGCGTGAGTGCACAGACAGCCTGGAGCTGGGGTCCTCGTGTGTGGAGGGCTGGGGTGGGCTCCGCAGGTGCAGCACTGTGAGCACGGGCTGCCAACCCAGAATCAGCTTACCTGCTGGGGCCCAGGGCCGGGCAGAGGGAGGGTGTCTGAGGTGAGGGCGGCGAGGCCACAGGTTGCCCAGGGGGCAGGTCGCAGCGGAAGGAGAACACCCCGCACCTGCTCCTACAGCCTCCTCAGTCTCTGCAGCCCGGCAGCGGTGGGGCCCAGGGCCTGGACACCTCTTCCTCCCCGCCCAGCCCAATTCCTGGCTCCTCAGGCTTTGTTCCACTGTTTGTTAGATTTTGTTCTCCTTTCATGAGAGAGCAGAGAGCACCAGGTCCCTACTTCAAAGTTTCCCTCTACAGAGCAAGAAGAAAACGGAAGGCAGCGATTCCTTCTCAAGTGCAGAGCAGAGTCTGCGCTGGGCTGCACCGGCTGGCCCGATGGGTCACCCAGAGACTTACCAGGGAACGAAGCAGCACCCGCGTGGGAGGGTGTGGAATAAAGGAGCCCCTCAGGCAGGCCGCGTGCGGTGGAGCTCAGCCTGCAGAGGAAGTGTGGCTAGCCCGCAGAACACCCCCGATAGAGCCGCCCGTGCCCAGCTCTTCCCTGTTGCGGACGCCAGAAAAGAGGGAAGTCGGAAAGCGAGAAAAATGCACAGCGCTTTTGGAGGAGGTGAAGAACCACGCCACATATTCGTAGCAGTACATGGGTCACCTGTGGAAAACGGAGTCCTGTCACCTCTGCCATCCGGGTGGACCTAGTAGATATTACCATATTAGCTAGACACAGAGAGACAAAAGCTACAAAATTCGGCAGCTCAGCCGACTTAAGCAGGTGTTTTTGTTCATTTTAGATTTTTATTAGTGCACGCTTGCAGTAGGTAATACTTGTGCTCCCCATGGGGAGCTGGCTGAGGTCAAGGCTCTCCTCTGCGCTCGGGCTCTGCCTTCCTTCACTCCAGAATTCAGCCTCTATAGAAGTAGAGGGGCGATCCTCAGACCCGGGGAGAAGCAGGATGGTGGAGACGGTGGAGATCGCCCCTGAGCACACAGGCGTGGGGGTGGGGTGGGAAGAATGACGCCCGGATGTCTAAGGCGTCCTAGGGCGGCTGTCAGAGGTAATGCCAGAGAGCCAGGTTCCTAAGTTTAACCACCAAGAAGTAATAAATATTTGAGTGACACGTATAATAATTACCCTGATTTGATCTCCTGCTCTAGAAGAAACACAATACCACATTGTGCCCTGCAATATCTTTTTGTTATATGTCGATTAAAGTTGAGACCAAACTAAAAGCAGGGAGGGGAGGCCTGCTGCTGGAAGAATCAAGCAGAACAGTCAAAGCATCTGACTCTCGCAAAAGGACTCCTCCGGACAGTTGCCAACCACTCACGCGCCGCCCCACGCAGGAAGCTACAACGCTCCGGTACCGGAAGTGACAGCCCAGAAGTTGTTCTAGAACACCCTTTCTGCCTGTCCACACTAGCTCACTGCAGTCTAGCAGACTTGGAATAGAACGCTCAGCGCCGAAAACCACCCCTCCCTGCTGCCCTCTCCAGACCTTGGTTTGAGCTTCACAGTTAAAATGACAGGGCCAGCGGAAGCAGGCACACAGACCTTGCTAACCCAGCGCTGTGTCAGGGCAGCCAGGTCTCTCTGCAGACTAAAGGGTCTGCTTAGGTAAATGCAAAGACCAAGGTTCGATCCCCGCATGCTGTGCTGGCCCTGTCCGCGGGGCACGCTGAGAGGGCGATTGAGACCAGACGTGGTGGCATGCACCCGTAATCCCAGCACTTGGGTGGCTGAAACAGGAGGATCACTGGGGTCCATCTGTGTAGTTAGACCCTGCGTGAAGATATGGGAGAGAGAAA
>PVJA010002762.1:0-102553 GCA_004027025.1 Myocastor coypus | reverse complement strand
CTGGCTTTGAGCTCACTTTTGTAGCCCAGGCTGGTCTCGAACTTGCAGCGATCCTCCTGCCTCAGCCTCCCAAGTGCTGGGATTACAGGCGTGAGCCACCACGCCCGGCCGATTACTGTATTTTATGTTTTTTCAAAGTATATAAATTTATGATAAAATGGACCTTTATCCTCCATTTCACAAGTTTTATATGTTGTATTTTTATTTTCTTCAGTATTTTTCACAATTTTTTTCTTGAAAAATCTATTTTAATGTACAGGCAATTTCTAAATATACTGTATCATGACCAACTCTATTTCTCAATTGATTTCTTGTTTAATTTCACTGTTATCTTTGTGCATATTTTATATTATTCCATTCTCTCATATTATTCTGTGTTTTATGCACTAGAATGTTGCTGGTTATGGCCAGTCCCAAGAGAGATAAAGAAGAATACATAGTCCACTCTAGTTGGATGGGAAATTCTGAAAATATATATTAGGTCTAGGTAAGTGATAACCCAGAGAGCTTGATTGATTTTCTATCTGCCTGACTAGCTATTGAAATAGAGTCACATAGACTAGTGTGATGAGCTGTAAGAGGCTTAAATGAACAGCCTCTAACATTGCCAGTTTCACTGGTAACCTACTGCAATTGTGAAACATTGGACTATGTATATAACTACTTCCTGTCAGATCAAATAAATTTTTTCTTTCTTTACCAATATCAATTAGAAAATTTATCATGTCTACAACCTGTGCTCTGTATAACTGCTATAACAGTATATAATGTGTCAATTATTACCAATGTACTACTAACGTATTTTGAAACTATCATATTGTTAGTTTTCATTAAAAGTAAGAAAAATATAACTAAAAAAGGAAATAAAATCACTTAAATATTCAACCATGATAATGGATTTCTCTTGTCTTATAGCTATATCTAGTTTTGCTTCAAGTACTTTGGTGGTCTTTTGATAGGTGAGTATATAAATTATTATTGGATTTTCTTACAATTTAATGATTTCATTATTATATATGATCCTTAATCTCTATTTACCATTTTCACAAGTGTGCTTTGTCCAAAAATGACATGATCATTTAAGTTTTCTTTTACATAATATTATCTTAATATGTTATTTTTATCTGAGGATGTATATCTAAATTAGGTTCTTTGTATACGGTTCATTTTTGTTTTGTTTTATCCATTGTCAAAAATCTCTACTCAGTGGTTTATTTTTACCACTCAACTTTATTAAAGTGAATACTGGTATATTTGATTTATTATCTACCTGCATTTTTTTTGGTTTATTCTACACAATCTTTGTTCTTTTATTCCCTTTTTTTCTGTGTCTTTTTTTATTATTTGGTACACCGTATCCCTACACAGCTTGGACTCATAGCGATCCTCCTGTTTGAGCCTCCCCAGAGCTGAAATAACAGGGGTGTGCTACCATACCTGGACTGTATGACTGGTGCAGTGCTCCCAGGGGCAGGGCTGACATGGTATGTGGTGCCAAGGCTCAAACCCCGATCCCTATACTTGCCTAAGTAGGCACTTAGTCCACTGAGCTGTCTCACTGCCCCTGTCTTAATTGAATATTTTAATGATTATAACATATAATTTATGCTTTAAGAAATATAAACATTTCAGTGTTTCACCCTTAGATTTTGAGATATTTATTTATCTACTATAAATTATCATATTTGTATTGGTCAGGGTTTCACTTAGAGGAACAGAACAGATATAACATAAGGAATGGATGTTAACACGAAACATACAATATATAAGGAATTATATGATTGGCTTACAATAGTTAGCCACAGAGTCAGATGAGGAAGTGTGCAGAGGGCGTCTGCACACTCTGGACTGAAGAATTCAGTCCCAATGTCTGAATTTCCTTGCAGAGTTCCATGTAAGTCTCTATCTGTAGGCTGATGGGTCTGTGATGGAAGACTGAAGGGTCTGTAATGGATGCGGAAGAGTCTGCGATGGATGGCGAAAGGTCCAAGCTGGAGGCTGAAGAGTCTGCGCTGCAATCCAGACGATGAAGTCCAGACTGATTGCGAAGACTGAAGCTTCTCCAAGGAACTGAAGTCTTGATTCTTTCCTCAGCCCTTTAAAAAGTCTCTTTGTGCTCAGTCACTCTGTTGTGGGCCCCACCAACAGGGAACTGGGCAGCTGAGTCATCCGGCCAAGTTGTCACAATGCATTAACCACTACAATATTGCTAATGAAAAGCTACAACCAGTATTGATGCCATGTCTACTGCCAACTGCCTAGTGAACAATCTAGCTTTCAAGTCCCTTTCTTTATTATCTTTGTGTTTTTCAAAGAGAGAATAAGCCATGCTATGTTGAAATTCATGGGCATATTCCTGCCCAGCTTCTCCAAAGCTGGATTTGCAAGTGTGCACCATCATATCCATTTTGAAAACCCATCTTAAAGTTTGCTTCATTGAACAAGTAGCTTTAATTAGTACCGAACAGCAACTCTACGAAACAATGTCTGGATATAGAATTAACATCATTAACATTTTAAAGGGAGATGATGAAAAATTGAGAAGGTTGTTTACCAATATATGGTAATGTATGAAAATCGGAGATCCTCCCTGACAACACTGTCACAGGCGTCTGAAAGAAAAAATAATGAGGTTTAGGGGTTAGGATCCATTAGAAAAATAATAATCCTCCAGCAAAGTTTCAAATTTTAATCTTAAGAAGGTTTGACATCGTCTGTGGAAAGAAAGAGATTTGAATTGTGGATCAATGTAGTTGAAAAAATGTATTTAAAAAAAAATAAAGATATTTAATTCACAAACTCAATACAATGGAAAAGCATCAGAAACTTTACATAGTACAAATAGCAAAACAATTGTAAAAATCATGCAACATCACATGACAATGACTGTTTTCATTTAGTAAGGAGGTTACTATCCCAAGTTACTTCCAATTGCTTTTTTTTTTTTTTTTTGCTTTCCCACTTTAGGAAATCTCACTGGTTGCTCCAATTGGCTATGACTCTCTCATTAGAAATATTTGGAAAACTGCATGATATCTGTAGACTAGCCCTGTACTTTATACCACTTAATCAAGGGTAATACAAAGAATTTTGTGGGGTGGCCAAATAGCTCAGCAGATTAAAATGCCTGCAAGCAAGTACAGAGGCCAGAGGTTTGATTCCCTGTCTGGAAGCGCCAGCCTAACCCCCAGGGTGTGCTGAGATGGCAATTGAGAATAGGAGTGGTGGCCTGGGTCTTTACTCCCAGCTCTTGGGAGGCTGTGAACAGGTGGATCTATAGTGAGACCCTGAACCCCCTGTAGACCCTCCCCTAAGGTACAAAAAATAAATAAAATAATTTTTGTACATTAAAACCACACTGTTCTATCAGGAGAGGATCTGGTATCCAAATTTACACACTTCTCTCAGAACACTCAGAGATACAACTTTTTCTAATGAAGAACCTCATATCAAGCCAGGCATGGTGGTGCATATCTGTAATTCATGCACTCTAGGAAGCTGAGGTAGGAAGATCACAAGTTTGAGCTTTTTCTGGGCAAACTATGATGTAGAAAGGACAAGTATATACACTCATCTTTAAGTGAGAAAATCAAAACCCAGGAATCCAGCAAGGAGCACAGAGGACGGCACACACCTGTTTTTCTTACTATGGTTTTGAGGCCAACATGAGCTACACAGTGAGTTCAAGGCCTGTTTGCACAGCATAGTGATAGTTTGTCTCAAGAAAAAAGAAAGAAAGAAAAAGAAAGAAAGAAAGAAAGAAAGAGAAAAAAAATCAGCATCTAAAAACAGATAAGGAGGAGCCAAAAGGACTTAAGAGGAATAGTACAGGGGTGAAGGAATGAAAGTATCTATGGGCCTCACATACTTAAAATACCTTTGGATGAGAAATTAAACTGTTGCTATTTTTTCTTTTTTTGTCTTTTTGAGACATGGTCTCATTATGCAGTTGAGGCTGGCCTTGAGCTCACTTTTGTAGCCCAGGCTGGTCTTGAACTCGCACCAATCCTCCTGCCTCAGCCTCCCGAGTGCTGGAATTACAGGCACGCACCACCATGCCTGGCTACTGTTGCTATTTTTTAAAAAAGATCAAAATATTAAGTGGTCAGGTGAACTTCCAGTGGTATACTGGCAATGCTAAATTTCAATAAAGCTTTTGATAAATCATAGTAACTATAAAAACAATAAAGGAATTGCTCAGCTTGTTGGTGTGATTTCTTCCAGAAGGTGAGGAGTGGTGATGCTGCACCCAGGAATGACACCTGTGGGGTACAGCAAGGGGAGGTTCAGATGGGCTGCCTCGAAATCCTAGCCACCATCCTCAGAGGACTTGGCAGTTTGTCTGCAATCTTTCAGGTCTTTGAAAAGACTATTAAAGGTGATGAAGTACGTTCAGGTATAGGTTCACTGTGACAGGTCCGTGACAATGCCACATCCACTGATGACTGTTTACTTGGGACTGCACATTCATTACACAAAGTGGCCTCTAAATGCTCATTCGGGATGGAGGCATTATGACCTGCCAGTGAAGAATACAACAGTGTAGGACGGTAGCAGCACAAAATGACTCAACAGAAAGAACAGAAAAATCAGAATTAGAAAAATTGCCTCTGAGCTAGGTGAGGACCACGGTAACCTTCACTCCAGAAGTGCAATTTCAGTGCAGCCCTGCTGTTCTCAACATTTCTGTTCTGATGCAAAGTTGTACCTTTCTCACCCACCAAGATCAGAAACACCAATAACTGAAATTACATTAGAAGCAGCACACATCTAAAAGACCAGAATGAAAGGCATTCTAAGCATGGTTTTAATTGTGAACATTGCTATCCTCAGTGTGATACATCGTTTGGAGGTTTTTAGGACCATTGTCTAATTCATCCTGTGTATACAAGTGCATGTTACATATTTTGTTATACAGGTCTTGCTTTAACTTTGCCTTAACAACCCCACAGAAGAGTTTAACCACGTGGCATAAAAGTTCAAGCCAGATTAGTATGCTGAGCTGTAAAAGGCTCAACTCAATAGCTTCTGACATTGTCAGTTCTGTCAATAACCCACTAGGATCATGAAATATTGCATTATATACATAACTACTTTCTGTTAGTTCAATAAGAAGAAATATTTGTACCAATAGTGTTTAGGAATAGTTATCATTTCTACAGCTTTTACTCTGTACAACTACTATGAAGACAATAACATTAATATAATTATTATTGTATTAATTATGATGGCTGTCCTACTATGGTATTTTGAAATTGTCTCGTTACTTGTTATTAAAACTAAAAGAAAAAAAAAAAAACAAGAGAAAAGAAAAATGAAAAAAAAAAAACAAAGAAGAAAGGAAAAGGAATTGGGGTACGTGGATTGAATAAGATTAAGTCATATTATATATACTTATAAATTGCCCAAACAAATACTATTGTTTTGTATTACAAATATACATTAGTAAAAATGAATTACATAAACAATGCAAAAAAAGGCAAGAACACCAGCAAAGCGCCTCACCGTTCCCCCTTGGCAGCGCTAAGCCTCTGGCATTTGTGAGACCAGTGCATTTCTCCCTATGCACAGGAGAAAGTCTATTAGACATCTATCCATCTTGGGTGAAGCTTTGCAGTGGTTCTCAACCTTTCTAATGCTGTGACCCCGCAGTACAGTCTCTCATGTTGCGGTGATCCCAAACCAAAAAATAATATTGGTGGCTACTTCAAAAGTGTAATTTTGCTACAGTTATGATTTGGAATGGCTTTAGGTGACTCCTGTGTTTTGGTTGTTCCATCCTTGCCGGGGTCGCAATCCACAGGTTGAGAAACACTTTAGAATCTAAAGACACGGAGTTCCTAAGCAAGAGCCAGTTTTAGCTACGCTAACATCAGTGTGGTTCACGCATGCACACATGCGCACTTATGTGTGGGAAGATGGGGCAAAATGAACTCTTAGAATGTGGGTCTGAACAAGGTGAGCCTTTAAAGCACCAAGTGGAAACAACATATTCACAGCAGCTAAAGCTGCCTGCTTTCAGAATTTCATATAACTCTGCTAAAACAATCATGTCACAGGTGAGCAAGAGTCTTCCTTTCTAACGTAAACCAGTACCTTTGTGGACCTCACTGCATCTCAAGCATGAGTTTTCAAAGGAGCCCAGATTGTGTGAATGAGCATGCATAACATATTAGACCTTTTCCTGACCTTTAAAAATAATTGAAACCAAATAATACGCCACGCGGTATCACTCATCTCGAAGCATAACTTACACTGAAACATAAGCACATTACCTCAAACGCTTGGCTGGCTTAGCTGGATTCTCACTCACTGCTGAAGCCTCCACCGGGAATCTACTGAAGGCCTACCCAGCCCAGCCTGTGCAGAAATAGTAACACTGACATAAAAGCTTGATCTACATTTTTTTTGTTTTTTTAGTCTGAGTTAAGTAGGAAATGTAAAAGCATCCCAATTACTGTTAAATGCGCTATAAGAGGATTGAGTTAGCAGTGTGAAGTAAGAGACTTCTTGTCGCAATCTAGGAAACATTTTTCTGGCATATTCTTTATGTTCCGAACATGCTGTGTAGGATACACTCTCACTTAAATTAAGAAAGGTAATGCTAACTCGGAGTGGTGGCTTTGTTTGCTCTGTGGCTTGCCATGGCAGACAGCACTGAGCTCCATTTCAAAGCTTCTTTCTCACAATCCAAGTTTCAGCTGTGGCAGTTTACCAGGAACAGATGACTGCAAATTTCCTGTCCAAACAGAGGTGCTGAAAGAGAAAGGGATGAGATGCTGACGTGCATGGGTCGCTGAAAAGCAGGGCAAACAGGTACTGGCTCCAGAAGAGCGGTGTGCGTCCCCCAAGTTCCAAGGCAGAGCGGCACATTATCTCCTAGAGGAGAAGTCTTATGCTTTTATAGGCGATGACTGGCTTTATTGACAGAGCAGCATGGAAATCTCTGTGACCTGGTGGTACAACAAAAGCCAGCTGGGTGTGGTGTTGGCAACTCTAAGCCCAGCACTGTGACATAGAGAAGTGAGTTCAAGCATAGCTAGAGCACTTTGCCCATTTAGCTGGAGCAGAGCTCCAAACCGACAGGTGTGCAGGGGAAGCAAGGCGTGCATCTGGGGATTCACTCAGGGTTAAGGCCTGGGGGGGGGGGGCAGAAACAAACAAAAAATGGACGAGGAACACAGTTTGTGGGTAAGTACGAGCATTTGTTCAAATACGTCATCTCTAGGGATACCAAACTAAACCAAAACCATACCTTCACACAAGTAACTCCAAAGCATCACATCTGACACTAATAGAGACCCTGAAATGCCTAGGATAGAACAGAAAAGAAGGAAAGCTAAGGGCTGCAGTTCCAGGCACACATCTATAAACACGAGTCCTCCTTCTTAAGAATTAGTTTAAAAACTGCAAGTTTCCATCAGAGGATCGTAGGACACAACTGCAGATCCCTGAATCTCTTAGAACTCGAGTTCACCATCTACAAAGGTTCAGGACTGATCAAAAGAAAAGACAAAAAACTAACAAAAGTTGAGAGCCGCCCATTAGAAAGAGTGTTGCGGGCATGAGCTAGAAGGGAAATTAACTTGATTTTTTAAAGTTCGGCAGCATTCCTCCTGCTCTAACGACACACTTAGTCGGAAGGAGTAGTTTGCTTGCGCACTCACATCTGACTCTCTAGCGAGAGGCCTGAGCTGCTGAGGCAAGGGCAGCACGTCCCGGCGGCTCAGGCTTGCTTCCTTCTTCCCAGAATGGGAGACGTAATGTTCGGGTGACCCGGACAGGTGAAAATGTTAAAGCTCATCCTTCTCTAAAATGTGTCCTTTTGACTGTAAGTCAGTCCTGAAAACCAGTTAGGAGAAGTTACATAGTTTAAATTTTATCTATCAGCGTCCCAAATTCAGTAAAGCCTACTGAGGTTGTAATCACAGCATTCTCAGAGATGAAGGCAGAAAGATGACAAGGTTGGACTCAGGCTGGATGATTTAGTGAGACCTTGTTTCCCAAAAAATCTTAATAAATGTCTGGGGATGTTGCTTAGGGCTCAAACTGCAGTACCACTGAAAGAGAGAGAGAGAGAGAGAGAGAGAGAGAGAGAGAGAGAGAGAGAGAGAGAGAGAGAGAGTGAGAGGCAGAAACAAGTATTTTATTTATGCATTTTTTAATACTATGTTTTGTAGTTACAGGGTCTCTCTAAGCAGCTCAGACTCATAGGGATCCTGCTGTTTGCAGCCTCCCCCTCCCCCTCTGTGGCTATCTCGGCCAGCCTTGGGGGCAAGGATGGTAAGGGATGTGTAGTGCCTAGGATCAAACCACGGTTCCTGTGCTTGCCTAAGCAGGCACTTTAGTCTGCTGAGCTATCTCGACGGCCCCAGAAGTACATATTTTAAAAAGACTGACTAGAAAAGACACTTAAAATGTCTACCACTAGCAGGAACTTGTAGCTCCATGTACAAAAAGGGATTAAGTACTTGAGTACACTAAAATAATAACATTCCGGAAATTTCAAGAAAATATCCTTCTAGAAATTAAATATGACAAGATATCCTCTTCTGTCAGTTTTATGTTCAGAATCTACAAAAGGAAAGAAAGTCACTTTGCCTAAAGTGAGTCCCCACATGGCGCCATTTACCCTCTGGGAACTTAGACACATTAACAACAACACAGAAGATTATCACAACCCAAGGTCAACAATCCGAGGACTTTTGTTTTCAATAATGCATTGACATTGTTTGGGGTATAACATGACTTCCGTGGGTTAGTTCTCTCCATTTCCTTGCCCTTTTCCCCCTTCTTTTCCCTCTCCTTCTCTTTCCAAATCTCCTTCCCCTTTCTTTCTCTTCCTATTGTTGTTTCTGTCTCTTTCTTTTTGAAGCAGGATCTCATTTTGGAGTTCAGTCTGACCTCAATCTCATTCTGCTCTTCCTTTCTCAGCCACATGAGTGCTGGGCTTATACATACGTGCCCAAACACTCAGTATCAATTTATGTGTTTTCCTAAAATTGACACAGACTAAAATAATTGAAAAGAATTGTAGATTCTTTTTTCCTTAGTTATTCTCTTTACAAAAGGCATACTTTAGATTCTGTTACTCACTTAAAACTTACATCAGGACACCACCTCACATGGTGAACTCCAAAGACAGAAAATCACCAAAACACCTTGAAGAGCTCTGAAGGCATTCAGGGATAAGTAAAGAGGAGAGTTTTAGTTAAAAATCATGTCCTTTAACTCAGAAAAGGAGACATGTGCACATGTGTTATATTGAGGTGCTCTCTAACTGAAACTTTAGTCTGATTTTGCAGATTAATTTTGAAATGAGACCAGGGTTGGCCATCTTACATGAGCATGTGGTTCCTATGCATTTAATCAGCTACATTTGAAGGAAAAAAGCTGCAAATTTACATCAGAGGACCACAAGATGAAACTGTCAGGCTCTCTTTTCTTTTCTCTTTACATTTCTTTTCCTTCCATCCGCCCTACCTCTCTCCCTCTCTTCCTAAATCCCCTCCTTCCCTCCTCTTCTCCCTTCTTCTTTCCTGTGGGTAGTACAGGGTTTGGATTCAGACTTTCACACTTTGCATGATATCATTTATGACTGTCTTAGTTACTTTTTACTCGTTGCTGGGACAAATACCCGACAGTCAAAATGAAGGAAGGAAAGGTTTATTTAGCTCACAGTTACTGGAGGTTTCAGTCCATATGCAGCTGGCCCATGGCTGAGTGGAACAAGACAGAGAGCATCCAGTTCAAGGCGGCAGAACAGCAACAAAATGGTGGCAGAGGCAGCCTATCAATCAGAGCAGCAGAGCAGCTACAGCTCGAGTCTGTCTCTCTGTCTATCTTTATATTACATTCAGGCTCTCCTCCTTAGCCTCTGCCTTAGGCTACACCCATAATCCCAGAAGTACTTCCACCCATAATCACATCAGTACTAAAACCTATAATCCCAGGGATCATGGATCAAGTCTCAAACTCTAGAAGTCCCCGCCCAATGACTCCATGAGGCTTTGGGGGGACAACCAGACATAAACCATAACAATGACTTTTTTGTTTTGCTTCCTGAATTCAAAAAATAATGCAACATGAACATCCTTTCTCTTAGTCCCCAACATGCAAACTTTCCGGAAGGCTCATAACATGACCCATTTTTCCTAAGACCCTGTCTGTTTCAACCTTGTTACTTTATTATTCCTTAAGACTGCAGATACCAAGTGATTGTACCACCCTGATCGCACATGAAGCAGGATAAAAGAAGTCTACGTTCTGTACTTGGTATGGCAAAGTAGACATTTGCCACGAGAAAACACCTAATTCCCATGAATACTGGTTTAGCTCAAAATTATACCACTATGAGTAAAAGAAATGAGGGCTATTGTGCCAAGGCCTGTCTGTCACATTTACACAGGCATAAAGGAGGTGGAAGCATTTTCTGAAAGTAAGTTTAGAAGAAATTGCGTGCACAGAAAAATAGGGGCAGCTGATCACAGGCCTCCCAGCTGACTGCGTGCGTCCCAGTTTAACACAGAGAGAACAGGAAATACAATAAAGACACGGATTTACCTGACTGTGTCACTGGAATCCATAATTTCTTTTTGTAAGCAGACAGCTAGATATAGAAAGAAAAATGAACAGAGAGCTCTTTACTAACTGGAAACAAAGTAAAACAATGCATGGTACAGGCCAGAGGTATTTTATTCTGTGTCAGCAAAGCAAAAACGTCTTCAGATTTTCTTGAATACAAGAAGAATAATAGGGCCCTATTAATTTTATAACATTTAATATAATAATTGTAAATATAAAAGTATACATACATATATTGTATATATAGAAAATTTAATCTTCCTAACCACAAGTATACTGTGTATTAATGATGTCATAACTTTTTTATAATTTTAAAAACAGTGTTTTCCACTCATATTTACTAGATACATGAATGAATATATTTATTTTGATATTTAATCTTTAATTCTCTATTTTCATTATTATTTTTCTTGGTAATTGTTTTTATCGGGCTTTCCTAACCATATCTGAGAAGGAATGCACCACATTCTTCTATAATAGGCACTCAGCTTTTCAATTCAATTACAAATCTTCCTATTTCTTCATGCAGCTCTGTTGGCCAGGGCAGAAGGTTTATGGGTTAAGAAGCCATTTGTCCCCATTGCACACTTGGAGCCCAGCTTGATGCTGAAGGCATCGCATGCCATCTTGCCCACCGGTAATGCAAGAAAATGGCCTGATTGACTGGTTGATTGAATTAATTAATTAATTAATTAATCAATTTATTTATGTATTTATTTATGTATTTATTTATTTATTTTTGTACTATGTCCCACTCAGTCAGCCCTAGGATGGGGCTGGCTCAGGGTGTGGTGCCAGGGATTCAACTACAGTCCCTGTGGTTGCCTAAGCTTTCCTAAGCAAGCGCTTTAGAGCTCTGAACCATCTCGCTGGCCCAATGACCACATTTAAATTGATACAGAGGTGCACAAGGTCAGGACGCTACTCTGGTGTTACAAATGCTTGCTATGATTGACATCCAGGGAGATTTTCAGCACTGTAACTGACATGGACTGTGTTTACTCTTGGCCTGAGCATGCTCTGATTCAGAGGTCAACAGTATCATACTCCACAGCAGGTGTTAGTCATGCCACTATAGGTAGTGGATTTATTTTAATGATACCAACCTATGCACCTATGAAGTGACAATCTTTGTATTAGCTCACTGTACTGCATTTTGAAGAAATTTTTTGTCTTCATTATTACTTCGTAATATATTTGTGGAATCAAGGAATTTTTTTCTTTTTCCCTCATTATAACTAGGAATTGTTTCCTAAAACTTATATATTTTAAGACAAATAGCTATCTGTAATTCAGACTGGCTCTAGACTAGCTAGGTAGCACAAGCTGGCCCTGAACTTGCTCTGATCCTCCTACCTCAGCCTGCTGACTCCTGGTATTCCAGGCAGTGCCAACATGCCTGGCACATTTTCTAAATTTTTAAAGTCTCTTTCAAGAATGCACTGAATGATAATCACAGAGACAATGAAAAATTAATAATTAAGTAGTTAACAGTAGAAATATATTTAATATTCTTTCTGTGTACATAATTTTGAATTATACTGTCAGTAAAATATGTTGTAAAGTGTTTTCTTAAATATTAGAATTTAGCTATTATAAAATACAGATGACTCAGGATGCAAAAGGTTAACTGTGATATTTCATACCATTTCTTTCACTTTATTTCTGAAGTAAATTTAAAAAAATTTTGAACATTTGTATGTTTTTAACAGAGATATTTTAGAAACTTTAATATGGCCAAATTATTGGAAATTAGCAAAGGGTTACCTTTTGCTTTCTATTCATTTTAGAACATTTTATGAAATTCATACATTGCTTATAATTAGAAAATATAAGATAAAGATTTTCACCTAACAATGCAGCCTAAAATCAATGAATAACCTGAGTCTAATTATTTAACTGTATAAATATTGTAGGTGCATACATAACATACAATAGTTTTAAAGTTATACAAACTGAAGTTGATCAAAGAAACAAAAGCATTTGAAACAATTGTTCTGTGCTATCTAGACTGTTCATAGTTATACACAATTACATTTTATAATAGGTGGATAATTTTGGATAAAACAAATTGTAGAGTTAGAATTATTTTTCTTAATTTTTAAGCATAATATTCAAACAGATTGTTTTATTTCTCTTTTTTACAGAGAACACACTGGTAAGATCATTTATTTGGACCTACTAACAAATTGAGTTTTCCAAAAGCTATAAAAATGTCAAATGATTCCCTTTAAAAGAAAAAAAGGAAGTACACCTCATTTGCTTTACAAGATTATCCATGGGTATTTTCCAGTACTGCAGTGCTGAGTGGTCTTTCCTCCACAGACTTGCTTCAGATCTAGTGGTGAGAGCACACCACACAGTGCTGGACACAGATGACCAGAGCTCCGTGCTGATACCTCCCTGGAACCCTATAGTGAATAATTCGATGGATCATTAGCATTTCGCCTCCATATAAAATTGCAACACTACAAATTACAATTTAGACTCAGAGGCAGCAATTTATCACAGTGGTCAGATATATACTCTATACTTTGCAGATTACGTGGGGTCTCACTTGGAAATACTTTTGTTATGGTAAGAAAAGAAAAAAAAATAGATGATACTTTAAAATGACTGTGACTGTTTTCCAAATAATATATTTGTATATCAGGCAGCCAGAAAATAGACCATAGTTGGCCAATATTATAAGACTGATTTTTTTTTTTTCAGAACTATGGATGGTAACAATAAAAAAATTGAAAACAAAAAAAAACAAACAAAAAAAAAGAACTATGGATGGAACTCAGGACCTTGCACTTACCAGGCAGGCACTGGTGCCCCTGAGCTATCTCCCGGGCTCCACAAGATTGATTCTTCATTTAGCAACAATTGCATGTTAAATATTTGCAAAATTTAAATAAGATAGTGTGCCAGTGTGCCTATTGAAGTTTTGACAGTTTGTATAAGCCTTACACAAACAACAAATTGTGAATGTGTTTACTTCTTTTTAAAATAATCTCTACTGCCTTTTGGTATTAGGATAAAGAAAATTTTGTCTTACCAATTCTTAAAGGTGCTAATTTTGGACTCTGACAATCAATAAATAACATTTCCATATCTCACATGTTTTTGTTTCTTGTACCTCCTTCATGCAATTTGGAAATTTCCTCCTATAATCTAAATGTGTGGTACTAAAATGTTCACATTCTGTAAATATGACATTAAAAATACTTTGTTCTGAACAGGGTAACCATATAATTTATTAACAAAACTAGGGCATTTTGAGATTAAAGAAGTTATCTCAGGAACAAACACCCTAAACCAGGACTATCACAATTCACTTATCTTTACTCATTAGGGGTTTGGGGATGGGCCTCAACAGGAAACTGGCATAAGAGAGGTCAACAGGAAAAACAGCACACATTTGCTGAATGGATATTTTGTGAAGCAAGAGCGTCTTTGAAGGAGAAGAAATGCAAAGACTCAGAGCAGAACGCTTGAATAGGGAACTGAATTGAAACGCTCCTTGTGAAAAACCTGACAAAGCTGAAGAGCACGGATTGCAGTTGTTGGCAAGTGCAGCAGGGGTACTGAAAATAAAAAATAAGGCGGAATGGCAGCGTGAATTTCTCTCAGTTCTGCGGTAAGGATGAGGCACTCTCATGGTGTAGAGAGACGTCGTTTACACTGGAATTTTATCTTCTGCTTTTAAGAAACAGAAGGAAGGTCAGGGTGACTTTCTGGCATCTGTTGTTTTTCAAGTGCCTCTAATTAAAAGTAGTCATTAGACTAGATTATCAATTTTGTGTGTTCTGCGCTCATGTACTGTGGTGGTTGGGAGTGGACTGAGGAACACCTCGGCTGGTCAAGCCCTCTCCCAGGTGTATTCGGGAAGATGTTTCAGAGGTTCTGAGCACGTGGGCCGCCCAGGGGTGGGGAGGCCTGCCCTGAACACAGGCCACACTGTGGAACAGGCAGATGGACTAAGGAAAGAGGAAGAAGGAAGGCGGCTAGTGCCCGATCGCACGGGTTCCTTCTCCATCCTTTGTGTTTCCTGTCTGCCATCTGGTAACCAGATTTCTGGGGCTTTGCTGCCCTCGCACGGTTCTCACTTCAAGTTCAAAGCAATGAAACTAATGAACCATGGAGCGAAGCCTCTGAAACAGTAAGTCAAAATCAATGCTGACTCCTTTCAGCTGTTTTTGTCAAGCATTTTGTTATACTGACTAACACATTCACCACCCAGGTCTTTGCTAGCATCCTCTTATTGATGGGAAATAATTTGAAGGAAAGACTCCTCAGAACACATGCAAAGTTCTAATACATAATTACGTTAAATAATAACTGCTCTTTGCGGGAGATCACTTGAGCCATTCAAGCCATTAAACGTGATAGATGCTACTACTGAGTTATCAAAAAGGAACTTTGTAGCTTAGCCAGAGCTGTGGTGAGGATGGATAAGCAGAAAGGGAAGCCCCGCATCAGGACAGCTGTCATGAAGGTCAGGCCAGGAGGCTGTGAACCAGGACAGCAGCCCATGACCACATGAGTCTGTATCAGAGTTCCCTGGGAACAGCACTGAAGATTCTGTTGAGACATGCTCCAAACTGTGCTACAAACAAAAACATAAACAAAAAAAAAAGGAGATTTGCCTTTCTTGTTGCACATTTGAATCAATTTCTGTTATCAACGTCTCTTGCTGAGGAAAGATTGTAAGGACTGAGGTGAATTCCACCTTTTCCTGCGGTTGTTCTCTTCCAACAATCATGGGAAGACAATTTAGGTTACAGTCTTTGCTGCGTCTCCAATGACTCTCAATAAAACAATGCATTGAATTAACTTTACCTCAGATGACTGTCCATCCTGCTTCACTTGCAAGAAGGAGCAGTGACAGCTGCTTTGCATGTTTTGCAACTTTTTTCTCCAACTGCAGCATTACAGTATCATATTATTACAGGGATATTAATGGTGATAGAATTCATTGTTCATGCAGATTTTCCAAGTTTCACTTTCATTTGTTTATACGTACCTTTGCATTGACATAAAATCCTGTCATTGGGTGTAGGTTGCCATACCCATAAACACATTCAACGTATAGAGCACACAGACTGAATATCACACTTATTTTGCCTATATAATAATCATACCTACTTTTCCCTATGTCCTAGGCCCAACTACCTTTTGTCACACTAATCTGTTCATCAATTCCAAATTTTTTCTCATTAAAAAAAAATTCTGTTATGGGGCTCATATATTATGGTCAGCTCAGCCTGCCCTGGGGGTGCGGCTGGTGCAGCATGTGGTGCTGGGCATCAAACCATGGTCTACTGTGCTTGCCTAAGCTTTTCTAAGAAGGTGCTCTAGACCACTGAGGCATCTCGCAAACCTTTAAATGTATCTTAAAAGCAGAGAAAACGTAGAGTTTTGCAATTGGAGTTAGCTTTTTTGGGAGAAGTCTTGCTTCAATGTCCTATAGTTGTGATGAGCCTGTGACCTGTAAGCCACAAGTGGCTCTGGGTTATCATTTAAAGCACTAAGTTTCCTCATCATTCTCCTAGTGATCTGTTCAAAACTTTGTATATATCAATTGTTCATATTTAGAGTTTATAAATTTTCCCTGCTAAGTCACAAACAAATATGATTTGATTATTTTTGGTAGGACTTCTGATTGGATGGCAGTGTGGGAGTGATCAAAAGCAATCACAACATTTAGTAAGAACAGTTTTGCAGTTTTAGCACAAACATACAATGTTACTTATCGATTGATGAATTTCTGAAGTACAATTGTACAATATTGGTAGCTATAGAGTAACTTTTTATTGTAAGAACTACCAAGTTGTTCCTCAAAGTGCTTGTACTGTTCTAAATTCTTACTGGTGTTATGACTAATTTTCTATGTAACCTTGCACTTATATCCTTTTTAAAAAAACACTGTAAAATTTGTGATGATTGCTCATGGTCTTTATTTTCACATTCCTAGTAAAAGTTTAAATACATTTCATGTACTTCTTTGCCATTTTTGCATCCTCTTTGGAAGATACAAGAGGATAAAATGTCTATTTATACCTTTTCGCCAAATTTTGATGAAACTGCCTTTATCATTCTTGAGTTATCTGACCTCTTTATATAGTCCAGATATTAGTCAATAGCTGGATATGCAATTTCCATCTTTTTAAAGTCAGTCTTTTCGTGCTTTTCCCTGGGCTTTCAAATTAAAATTGTTTAAAGCTTCAGTTACATGTGAACGAAGCATCACTTTCTCCTGCATGTACTACAGTTTTCATGTCACTGGCTAGAATTTCTACACAACCTAACTCATAAGGTTTTTCTCCCGTGTTTTTCCTTGAAAATTTGTAGTTTAATAACTTATGTCTTATCCCATGTTCTGTTTCAATTCGGTTTTGTGTAAGTCAGAACGTACCAGTGGGTTAACACTTTTTGAGTATAGAGATATAGTTCGCTTGGTAAAATTTATTGAAAATACTCTTGATATAGTTGTGAACTCTCATAAAAAATAAATAGCTGAATATGTTTGGGGATTTGCCTATCTCTTTAGGACCTTGATTTCATTTCCTTTGGATTCCAAGAAGAGGACTATGGGACTATATAATATTTTATATTTAATTTTTTATGAGATCATGCAGCGTCTTTAACAGTAGGTGTACTAATTGACATTCCCATCAATATACAGTGGTTCCCTTTTCCTGTACAGTCTTGACAACATTTTTTCTTTTTGATAACAGACAACTTTACTAGGATATTTTGATGTGCTTTTTATTTACATTTCCCTGGTATTTAGCGTTTGGCCATATTTTCATGCCTATGCCTATTTCTTACATTTTCTTTGGAAAAATGATTATTCTGATACTATCCCATTCTTAATATAGTATTCTATTTTTGTGGTTTTTAAAGGTGCTTGCTGGCTGGAGAAATAACTCAGTGTTCTAATGACCTGCCCAATAAGAGTGAGAACCTGAGTTCAATCCCTAGGACCCACGCTATGCTGGGCCCCTGATTAGCCAATCACTGAAACCAGGGACAGTGGCACAAGCCTGTAATCCCAGAGCTGGAGAGGCTGAGAAAGGAGGATTTCTATGAGTACAATCTGCATAGGGAGAGCCTATAGCAAATATATAAAAGATATAAAAAATTGCAAAAAAAAGTATTTCTTATTGAATAGGATTTCTCATACATTTTGGATATTAATCCCTTATCAGACATGCAGATTAAAAATAGCTTTTCTGATTTTGTAAGTTGTCCTTTGATTTTTTTTAAATTTCTTTTATTACTCATAAACTTTATAGTTTAAAGTTGTCCTCCTTGTTTATTATCTGTTGTTTCATAAAAATTCATCTTCAAGATCAGTATCCAGTAGCTCTTCCCTCTATTTTTTGTTGTGGTGGTTGTCCTGGGAATTTTAACTCATAAACATACAGTTTATGATTATTCATAGTCAATTTTTAGTTGATTTTTATAGATCATATAACAACCATTTCATTATTTCATCATTTCCAGTTTTGAAAACAGCATTTATTGAGGACATTTTTTTTAATTTTAGGGAAGGGTCTGCAGAGTATTCAGGGTCTCACTGCTAGACTGGACTGATAATAACCTGCCTGTTACAGCCTCCCAAGAGCTGGGATTACAGACACACACTACCACACCCAGTCTCAAGTGCCCCAGGGGTGGGGCCTGCCTGGGAGGCCTGCCCAGGAATCAAATCCCCAGACCTGTGCCTGCTTGCTAGTCCTTTAATCTGCTAGCTGTTTGGCTTGCCCTAAGGCACTATTATATTATATTCTTAGCATTTCATCAAAGATTAAGTAAACATGCCAGCCTTGTTTTTAAGCAGTCAAGTCCATTCCACTGACCCATGCACATGTTTTTATTTTAGTAAAGAACTAGGTTCTTGTTTGTTTACTTTATTTTTTATTTCAAATGATAGAGAAGAACCCAGAACTTCATGAATGCCATAGAAACAATCTATCACTGAGCTATCGCGCCACTGCAACTGTACTTTGTGCTTTGTAGAGTACTGCAATATAGTTGGAAATCAAATTCCAACTTTGTTCTGCTTTTTCAAAATAATTTTAGTTGTGTTGGAGCTTTCATAAACCATATTAATCTTATTAATTTTACAAAGATATTGCTAAGTATAACACTAGTATTTTCTTCAGAATTTCATAGAATCTGTAGATTGCTTCAGATAGTATTGATTTTAATACTATTAGTCCTTTAAGTTCATGACTACAGGATATCTTTCATTTATTTGTGCTGCTTATTTCAATGTCTATAAGGTTTTAATTATATCAATATCTTCCATCTCTTTGATGCTACTGTGAATAGAATAATTATTTTTATTTCTTTTATTTCTGGTAGTTCATTGGAATGTGTAGGAACACAACTAAATTTCTATCTGCTAATTCTAAATTTTGGAAACTTTTTTCTGAGTTTATTAACTCTACTAGGTTTCCTGGTGGAGTGCAGGACTGCATTGTATAAGGTCATGATTTTGAAAATAGAGACAATTGCAACTTTTTTTTATATTTGGATGGTTTTATTTTGTTATCTAGTTGTTCCATGTAGGATATCCCATACTAATTTCAACAGAAATCATGAGACAAAATTCCCTTAAGTTCTTTCTGATCCTGGAAGGAAAGTTACCAGCTTTTTACCAACTAGTATGAAATCTTGGTTCCACACGTATGGAAGTTTGTCTAATGTGTCTGCATCTATGCAGATGCTTGTACTCAGGTGATGAAGCATGCCACTTTGATTGATTTCTATACATCAGAACATCTTATACTTCATATATAAATTATAATTGATTGTATTTGAGTACTTCACTGTGCCATTCAAATTGGTAGGCTAATTGATAGTGTTAGAATCAGTATTTGCAATATACGTTGGTTTATCATACCTATCTAGTGTTATCTTTGTCTGACGTTAGGGTGAGGATACCATTGACTGTTGCCTTTTAGATTTAAATATCACTCATTAACCCAAATGCTCATGTGTTTAGCTGTGGTGTTTGGGAACTTGCTTGAGTCTTTCCATACTCATTGGTGGATTAACCGACTGCTTGATTCCTAGGTGAACATGCCATTCAGAGGCGTGGCCAATGGCATCGCGAATGAATCCTTGGGGTGTCCCTGAAAGGGTGTGCCTCAGTCACTTTTCTCTTGTTCCTAGGAAAAAGAAAGAACACCTGACACCCAAAATTAAGGAAGGAAACATTTGTTTAGTTCACCGTTTGTGGAGCTTTCAGGCCATACTTGCCTGGCTCCAAGGCAGAGTGCCACATGGCAGAGGGCAGCAATTCATGGCAGCAGGAAACAGCAAATTAGCAACAACAAAAAGGGAGGAGCAGAGACAGCAGTGGCAGAGGGAAACCTCTCTCATTCTCTTGTACTTCATCCAGGCTCCCTGCCCCAGGGCAGGAGTAGCCTCCACATCCATAATCCCAGCATTGGATTGTAAATTCATCACAACCTCTAGAAGTTCTCTCTCTGTCTCTGTCTCTGTGTCTTTCTGTGTGTCTGTGTGTCTGTGTACCTGTGTCTGTGTGTCTGTCTGTCTGTCTGTGTGTCTGTCTGTCTGTCTGTCTGTCTTTCTCTCTCTCCTTCCCTGTTTCTTGCACTGTCTGGGTAAAGTCTGATCAGATTTATCTTTGAAATACTTCTTAGATATTTAGATATATTCCATCTCTCTTTTATTCATTTTTACTCTAATTTTCATTACTTCCTTCTTTACTTGGACTTTCCTCTTGGTTTACTCTTTAGTTTCCAATTCTTTGAAATATAAAGTAAGGGTGTTCCTTTGAAATCTTTTTTCTTAATTGAGGTACTTCTTGCTGCAGTGTTCTCAGTTAGAACTCTTTTCCTACATTTGCTAAGTTTTGATTTCATTTTTGTTTCAATATCTACTTCAATATCTTTTTACTTATTCTTCAACACAGTGGTTTTTTAGTATCCTGTGAATTATCTGTAAAGGTAAATATTTAAAAAACCTTTTTTTTGAATCCCCTCTCCTAATCTGATTAAATATTTTTCTACTCACTCTAGTATGCTGAAAATTTTGTAAGTCTATTCATTTAAACTGGTGTATGTTTCAGTACACGGTAATTATATTATTGGAAATTGGTACATATTTATATTGCATGTTAGTCATTTTCATTTTGATACCTTTTATCATTTTAGTCAAAAGTTTGAATGGTTTTACTGTTTTGTTTTTCTTCATTATTTTTTTCATCTCTTCACTCTATAAATTCATTAAGATTGGCTTTATAGCCCTGCATACATCCTATCCTTGAGAATATTTCATGTTTGCTTTGGAAAATGGTCTTCCAGTGATACTCGATGTGATGCCTATTCGTCTAATGGATTCATTTAGTTTTACAAATGCTCCGTGTTTCCTTTTTGTCTAAGTGGTCTTCCGTGAGTGTCTGTTTATATTCAGATCTACCAATGTTTATCCTCTTGAACTAACTTACTTGTCATCATGTATGATATTTTTATCTTTTATGAAAGACTTTTGGTAAAACAACACTTTGACATCTTTGTACTCTTCCTGGCCTTTTCTTCATCATTTATAAGGAATGTCATTCATCTGTTGAGCTTCTGTGAGCATGTGATTACCTCTAGGGTTGTAGGTTAGTGTCTGACACAAGGTCACATGACCACTGCTGGGCCTACTGTAGGATCTGTGGCTGGGAGACTCACAGATGTAGTTCCTGTCAGGCCCTGCATAAATAAGACTGTCTGCAGAATCCTGGTCAGAAGTTTCCATGGGGCCTCGGGCCCACTCAGGGTGCACAGCTGCTGAGTCTGCTATTTGCTTCTTTCAGATAACCTGGGTTGCTCTCAGTGGACCACTGGGCAGATATCACTAGCCTGGGACCACTGTGGACAAGGACACACTAAATGACAGGTTGCCTTCCAAGTCCACTGTTGGATTCTAGGCCTTCAAGATAAACCCTGTGCTCACAGAGGACTCTGTGTCCTAGACGCTTGCATATCCCAGGTTGGAAAGGATGACTACTCTCAGGTGACAGCTGAGAAAGTCTGGCACCAAATGGCAGTGCAAGTTCAAGGTCCACAGGGAGAGTAGGTGTATGGCCAGATCTCAGACTTATCCACAGATAATCCCTCGGGCTTTTGCCACAGCAGGACTGCTTTTAAACTAAAACTGACATGGGACAGAGCTGAGTTTCAGGCTTGTTTAAGCTTTTCTGTAAGATCAAAGATAATTCGTGCATAAAAATATATGACTTTTAAATTTTAATACCATAACACCTGCTGCCCAGTCCTTTTATTTACAACATTTCTACTTGACAGATGAGCAAAAGAGAAAAACATATCAAATAGCTTTTAAGGCACCTTCTTTCTCTTACCATGTTTTCTAGAATTGGTAAAGCAGGATCTACCATCTAATTTATAACATTTAATTTTGAGCCAATTATCTGAAGATTATATATATATATATATATATATATATATATATATATATATTCCACACGATGTTCAAGATCTCTCTACTAGATTGGACTCGTAGTTCTACTTGTTTACAGCCCCCGAAGAGCTGCAATTACAGGCACACACCACCATGCCCAGTCTCAATTGCCATCTCGCTGCTCCCTGGGGCAGGGCTGGCACAGGGATCAAAGCCCTGGCCTTTGCTAATCCCCTGAGCGATTTGGTCAGCCCACTGAATGTATTTTAAAAGACTGCAAAAGGAATTCTAAAATGTAAATTTGAACAGACTTATTTTATTTCTTGCTTAAATTGTTTAGATATAGTAAAAGATATAAACAGATTTATTCTATTAGAATATGTTCTATTTGTGTTTTGTTATGCATTCTAAAACTTACCATTTTAAAACAAAGTAAAGTATATCTGAGTTACTGAAAGTTTTGGATGTTTCTGCGACTAATTTAGTATAGTATCATGTATATTATGTGCTCTTTAGTTTAAATTTCAAATCTCAAAAGAAAGAAAGTTTTGCATGTGAGCTAGATTTGATTAATAAACTTCCTAAAGAACCACCACATTCTCTGATTACTTAGTACTTTTCTAAACACTTCTAGCACTTAATACTTGTCATAATGTTGAGGATTCTGTTTTATTGTTTTCTTTCTTTTAGAAAAGGCTTTAAATCATGCTAGAAAAAAAAATATGCTGTTAACCAATGCAACAGCATTTATAAGGATAAATATCTTTGTTTTGAAGTCAGTACACACACTTTCATTATTTCTCTTTCAAGCTTAATAAAAGTACTCAGCACGGTAAATAACAGAAGACAAGAAATTCTGAGGCTTATTATGTGAAATATGGATGTGGCTGAAGTACTTCAAAGATTCTTTCAAAACTTTACTTTTGCAGAAGATATAAAGGCTTCCATAAGAAACTGATGTAGGCGTTTTTGAAAAGAAAGAAGCAATTCCATAATTAATATATGAATGTATTGTGTATCTAAAGTTGACTTACATATTGAAGTGCAAAATTTGCTTACTTTTTTACTATAAAAGTACTAACTTACCATAAAAGTATGTTTTGACTTATGGATATGATATACCTCTTTCATGAAATAATGTGGTGAATTTTAGAAGAGAATTTTGCATTATAGATGTGTGCTATAAAGCATTTTGACAAAGATTATAATAAATCATTTTCCAGATACTACTCTGATGTATAATATATAATAATGAAGAATAGAGCTACATTCATACAAAAGAAAAAAGAAATATTCATCTCATGATATTTTTCCTTAATCTTTTTTAACATCTAAGTCATTCTTCTGTTATCTTTGATCAGACATCTTAGGGGCCTGGATATTGCATCTACTACTTCTCTTAGGCCATTTTGAAAAGACCACTTTTAAAATATGTGATGAAAAAACGGATGGAAAAACCTAAATATATTATTTCTCTTCATGAGGAAGCCATATTTTATATCATATTCTTTTATCATGTCAAAATTTCAGTACCTGCCAAAATCATAAAATCAGTACATTTGAAAAGTATTATCTTAGACTTTAAAAATTCTGGCAATGTCAATTGTCTTATACAAGTGTAGAAACCTGAAATTTAATTCCTGTGTACTTCTGTCAATGTAATAACTACTAAAATTTACATGCACATGTATAGAACTTTAAAATGTGTAAACATCAAACTTTCTTTAAAGTGAAAATAACATTTATAAAAAGATACGCAGCAGAATTTTATTAGACAGCAGTTTATCTTTTTAAAAAAAATATGTTTTCAATTACTGCGTGCGTCCTTTCCCTCCCGTCTAGTAGCTCTGTGGCTTTCTGCATCTTTTATGTGCACTGCCCCCACCCCCGCCCCACCATTTAAGAAACTATCAAACAAAGAACCATGGCAGGGAATTTTCTTTTAATAGAACTTCTGACTTCCAACCTCAATTCCAATCACATCATCCTCTTTCATTAAATTGAAGCCCTTTCCAAAATATGAACTTGAAGATGTTTTCCACTTTCTCAAGCCCTGCCAAGTGGCACTCCTGCCTTTCTAGAAAATACCTACTTCCTAGCGCAACAAAGAAGTCTCTGAAACAACAGGCCCCGCCCACTTCTCCTTCCTCTGCTCGCCCCTGTTTCCGCCTAAGAGCCTACTCCGTGCTCCCAGCTCCCTGGCAACACCACGCTTGCTGTGCTCCTCTCCCAACACTGAGCTTTGTCCTTGTGTTCCTGCTAAGCTTACTTTTGGAATCTGTTTCAGCACATATAAAAATATAAAATTGCACTAATGGGCTGCCATGAAATGTCTAACACATATAAATATGCTATATGATATTTAAATTACTTAAAACAGAATTGTCTCCTCAAACACATAATTTCTTTACTATCAAAGCTTTCAAAGCCCTCCTTCCCCCTTCTAGAGACGTGCGATGTGTCTTTATTTTCCACTATCATCCTATTGTACAAGAACAAAGTGCAGCCAATTTTTCTTCACTGTTTTATAATATTAATAACCTAATTATGTTACAGAAAGTTACACATAATTATACAATGTACAACATGTTTATAAGAATAATTGGATTATAATCCTTCAATTCTTATTGGCATTATTCAGTATTTTTTTTAAGAGCATAAGAAAAAGCATTGGAAGGGATATGGCTGGCATATTACATAATGTTGCCTTCAAATTAGTTATTCAAATTATGTGATAGAAGCATGCAGGATTGGCCAAAAAATTTAAAAGAAAAGTATTTTAATTATTAGCTGTTCCTTTCCTATTGTTAATTAAATGTCGCATAGTCCCCATTAATCTGCCTTTCTCAGTCCTGTTCTCCTTCCAGCCTCTGGTCAACTTTACTTGCCTCTCAGTTTCAATGAGACCACTTACCTTAGACTATCCATGCACAGAAGGAAAATTGTATGTGCCTGGCTATCTCACCTGTGGAACTATATTTGTGTAATTCTTTCAAATTCAGATAGGCCTGTCTCCACAGGCATATCTTGCTTAAAGCCTAAATATGACTAGGCTCCTATTTTTAATTCCATTTTGACATATTGTGATCTATGTCACTTCTAACCATGTTTATTGGAGGGTATTTATCCAGTGGTGATTTTCTGAATTTTCTGGACTGATAGTTTGGGTGCTAATATTAATATGGTGATATTCTAAGTTATTGCTTCTAATTTTTCTTCTGTTTCATTCTCTCTTCCTGTCTCTCTCTGTGTCTCTCTCTCTCTGTCTCTCTCTCACTCTCCTTCTATCTCTCTCTCTCTCACTCTCTCTTTGTGTTCGTGGTACCAGGGATTGAACACAAGACCTAGTGCTTGCCAGGCAAGCACTTATTCCACTGAGCTATCTCTCCGGGCCTCATTCTCTCTGTTTGCTTCTACTATAATTATACATGCTGCAACTTCTGTAATTGTCCAAAAATGTTGAAATATTCTCCTTTATTTCTTTCACTCCTTATTGTTGCATTTTTTCTAAATATTTTTCTGATCATAACTTGAAGTTCACATATTCTTTATGTAACAGAGTCCGTCCTGTTAACAAGGCTGTGAAAGTCAGTCTTTGTTAGATTTGTTACTTATAGTTTTTTATTCTTTCTTCAGATGTAAAGTGTTCATATAAATTGCTTTTCTGTTTTTAGATGTTGCCTACTTATTCAACTAAATTTCTTTGTGTATTAATGATAGTTATTTTAAAGCACCAGTACCAGTATTTCTGCAATAGGACTTTGGTTGTAATTTTTGGTGTTTCTTAAAAGTTTCCTTTTCCTTTTTTAACTGTTTAGCATAACATGAATTTCTCCAGTGTCCTGATCTGATAGAAACCCATTATTTGTCCCTGAAGGACTTTCTGTGCATGGCTTTCTTCTCTGGTCAAGTAGAACTATATTTCTGACTCATGCTTCAATTTGGGGGGCAACAGTTAATCTTAGCACCACAGTTCTTTGACAGATCTAACAAGAGTTGTGAGAATTTTCATTCTTTTCTTCTTTCTTTTTTCAGATAGAGTTATGATTGGAATTTCCTTATATACAAAGCCAAATTAGTACCTACTTTACTGTGCATTTTATCTTCTCTCTGTCTCTGCCTCTCTGCCCCTGTCTCTCTGTCTCTGTCTCTGTCTCTGTCTCTCTCTCTGACAAATTTTGCATACACTGTATTTCAGGAAAACAAAAAAAATGTATAAATCTTTAAAACTAATTTAATTGAGACATCATGAGATTAATACAAGTTACCTTTGACCTCTACAATTACAAGAAGAATTCAATGTGGTGGCCATTAAATTTCGCACATTTATTAGGATGGCCAACTACTGCTTGGGTGACCTTGGTCATTGATATTGCTGCATACACATTTCAGGTTTTTTTTTCCCCCCTCTAAGGGTAGGCAATGAAGAGGGCTTTCTGAAAAATGCAAAATCCTCTAGGGCATTCGTTACGAGGTTTAAGTTATCTGTTGAAATAACATCATAGTATTTTTCTTTTCTTAAAGTTTATATATATATATATATATATATATATACATATATATATATATGTATATATATATATATATATATTAGCTGGATATATAAATTATATGTAACATCTAACATAGCATAATATATAGTATATAAAATATGACATATAATATATATATTATACATTCATTCATTAGGGAATTATATTTATTTTTCCTGATACTGTATTTGATGCATGTTATTAGATCTGCATTCCTCTTTCCAATGTTAGAAATTAACTCACTTCATAATGGTTCATATTTCTTAACTGGAATAAATTTCAAGGCTAAATATATTCATTTTGGATTAGGTTTAGTATATTTCATTAAGGCTTAGATATTTGTCTGTTCTGGTAGAGGGCATCATACACAGGGTTTTCATACTGTGATTCATTTCCAACCCATTTTATTTTTTTTTTTGCTTTCTGAAGTTTGAGACAGTCTCACCAAGTGGCTAAATTTCTGAAGTTGTCCTTAATTTTCATTCTTCCCGAGTTAGTAGTCTTATGGGATCTATTCCAAGATTACAGACACTTCTGTTGCTTTATTTAGCTCATCATTTTATATGTAAAATAATTAATTACTATAGATTAATTGACCTCACAGGTCAAGCGATCCCAGTATTTTAATGTTCCCAACTAATTAGTAGTTGACCTTTACTTCTACCAATGGATGTTTGTGTTTTCTTATGCATTTAGTTTTTAAGTACAACTTCACACTAAAGTAAGTATCTGGGTGATTCTTACCCACGTGATGCTCTCATTTAGAATACATATTCTTGACATTCATTTCTCTCATTAACCTGAAAGGCACAGCATCATATTTAAATATTAACAAGGAAATTCCAGCTTTCTATGTGCTTGGATGAAAGAGCACACATTTTTCTCTAAATTTCATAATTTGTTATTAGTGTTAAAAGGGAGTAATCATAATTTTTATTCATTTTCAAGGTTTATGCTTTCAACTTTTGTAAAAAAAAAAAAAAATAAGGATTAGCAAGAGAAAGTACAAGAACTTCATGTAACTAAAGTTTTATATAACACTGAATCTTTGAGAAATGAACCATAATTGCCAGGGGGATAGCTCAGCTCGTAAAGTACCTGGTTTTGCAAGGGCAGGCACCAGGGTTTGATCCCTGGTCCCACATGCCACCCTGGTCCTGCTTCTGGGTGAGCTGAACTGGGGTGGGGGTCTGGGTGTGGTGGTGTATGTTTGCAATCCCAGTGCTGGGGAGGCTGAAAACAGTAGGATCACAACAATCCTGAGCTGCATAATGTGACCCTGTACCACATACACAAATGAAAATAAAAGAAACAAGAAAGAAAGAAAGAAAGAAAGAAAGAAAGAAAGAAAGAAAGAAAGACCAAAATCCAGAGAAAACTTTGTACCTCTACAAACATTTATGCAAAGTGTGGCTGTTTAAGAAAGAGGTATGATCTAATGAGAATAAAAGGGTAGAAAATTTAACAAAGTTTGTTTAAATTCTTGAAGTTCATACATGGTGGCACTTTCCCACCAGGAATATAGGGCAGTATGCTTAGCATTGCACTGTTGAGTCTATGGGAGCAGGGAAGGGAAAGGCCAGAGAATGACGTTCATGTTTCTTTCTCTCACTTTCCTCCAGTGTAAAGCTCAGCATGCCACAGGCTTCTTCCTGGGACGTCACAGGCTCAGCTTAGCCATGTGCATTTTACCAACTGGTTCTGACACTCAGACTCTGTCATTTTTTTTTTTTAAATATGTCAATATCCATCTTTTCTTTCTTTTTTTTTTTTTTTTTTTTAGAGTCTCACTACTGAGTCAGAATGATCCTCCTGTTTGTACCTCCCAAGGGCTGGGATTACAGACACACACCACCACGCCCAGTATCACTGGCTCGGGGCGCTCTAGAGCGGGGCCGGCATGGCATGAGGGGCCAGGAACCTAACCCTGGCCCCTGCGCTTCCTTTAAGCAAGCGCTAAATCCGCTTAGCCATACCGCCGGCCCTGGACTCTGTTAAATGTGAACATTGATAAACATACTTTACAGAAATTGCTTTCTAGAAATATTAATTTTCTCTTATTACATATTTCATTTTCCCTACTTATTATAGATCAAGAAATGCTGAAAAGGCAGTCTTCACTTGTGATCCCAGTGTTATTATTAGGTACATTTGTCAGACCAGAGCATGATGAAATAAATCTGGAGAAATAATGGTTGCCTTAGTTAAATAAGTAAAATAATTTTCAAGTGATTAAAATATGGAAATGACACCTTGGAAAAGAACACAACAGAAAAAATTAGTTCTATGGGAAGGAAATATTACACCTAATAAGGAAGGGCCCTTGAGCACTTATTTAACCTCTGGGGATGTTGTGTTTCAACCTTTGTAAGCAGACATTTGGATTAAATGATGTCTAAGGTCCTAGCTCTAAATTTCAAATTAATGACATTGTCAATAATGATGTGAATTTGCAATTACACCTCACTTCTTCATTTGTAAATCAACAAGACCCTGACAAATAAGCATTTTCAGTGCTTTAGCTTGTTCATGTTTAGAAAATGTTTACTCAACACATAAATAAATCTAGATACTAGTTTAGAAATCTAATTCACAAAGATATTTTAAATAACTTCCACCAATTTTAAATGGCTTCTTGCTGGTCCAAATTAATTACACCAAATGGGTGAATTAGATTTTCATGAGACATGTAAGAACTTAATTATTTTAGTAATTTATCTTTTTCACTTGTCTGAGTAAAACATTAAAAGCATTTTCTATTAATTTTAGCACTAAGAATTGGAGAAAATTATTGAAAGAAATGATGTATTTCATTTTGCTTATTTATTTAGAGTAATGTGCTTAAGTAAATGCTTAGAAATATGTTTTTAGCAGGCGTCATATACAATGTCTTATTGTTTTAAAAACTTTATTAGAAAGAGAAGTATGAAAACCCAGATCCACAATGTTACAACTGCATTTTGTTCAAGCTCCTTTGCTGTAAACAAAGCAAGCAAGCTGTTACGTAGTTTCATTCTCAGGGTAGCCGGTAGGCATAGTTAACTCACCAATCATAGCATCTGTGATGGAGCAAGAGTCTTATGCACAAAGTATTACCATTGTGTCAGGGCAAATTACTTGAGCTTTGCAGTGGATTTCCAAGAGGAACTAAGCAGAAAAATGTGTCATCTCATAGGATCTTTTTTTTGGGGGGGGGCTGGCTCTCTGGGTTAGTGGGTTTCTGGGGTTTGTATGACAGTTGCAACTAGTCAAGTGAAATTAAATCACATCGTTGCTCTTTACTAAACAAGTTTGAAAAGCAAGTATCAGCTTCAATTTTAGGATATTCCTTAGTGACTTTACACAGACATACATTTTGAAATATGTGTGTATTGGAATTAATCTTTGTTTCCTGTTCTCTTGCTATCTAGACCGAAATTCCTCCCATGTGATATGCTGCTGTACAAGTTACTGAATTGTGCTTTTCTTGTGAACTTTTTTTTTTTTTTTTTTTTTTTTGGTGAAGAACTTGAGGAAAGAAAAAATACATTTTCCACTATACAGGAAGATAAGGTGATTAGGTTTAGACAGAACAGGTAGGTAAAAGAAGCAAGTGTGATGGGTAATGCAGGTGATTACTTCTGCTGTACTGTGGCATCACTCTCCACATAGCACCCAAGAGTAATTCCACGTAATCAGATAGAGGAGTCACAATAGAAATGAAGTTGAAAGAAGGAGGGAGAGTAAGGGGTGGTCACACTCCCTGTAGCTACACAGCGCGCATATACAATGGAAGCAAAGAGGTGCCGGGAGAGGGGTAAATAAAGGAATTAATAAATGTCACGTACACGTATCAACTTTGAAGGTCAAATACAATCATACACTGCAAGTGCATACCAATAAAAAATGAAGCAGACCAAATTCCCCTCTGGGATTATTTGATATATTATTGAAACTTCAAATCAAAAGTCATTGCAATGTAAGTCTAATTAGAGGAAGCTGAAAAGCTTAGGCAAGAGAATCTAGCAGTAAATTTGGACATTCACATTAATGCAACATTCTCACAGGACAGAGTATTCTTGGAAATTGTGACTAGGGACAGGAGTGGTTCTTTGGCTAGCATTATGAATAAAGCTCTGTTTGTTCCTAATCTTTGGTATGATAATAATCTAGAAGTAGTTAATTCAACATCAGTGACAAACAAGTAGCTAAAGTTCATAAATCAATTAAGAGTTCCATATTGTTTGCCTTAATTATATTTCAGATGAATTAAACTTGTTTCTTAGAGTACTAAGCATTTTGAGTAACTGTTATCACTCTTATCTGATTGTGTTTTTTTTTTCTGTTTTGTCTATTTTCTATTAAAATCACAGCTTTTTATGACATAGGTTCACAAATCTAGATTTATTTTGCCTGTTCCTTTGTAGCATAGTTGATGGAAATTTTGCATCTGTGAGCAGAACTCTAGCAGCATAAAGGAGGGAATGTCAAAGTTCAAAACAAAGAAAGTGACTTCTCCTAAGGTACTAACTTTCCTTTTCTACTGTTATTTGACTTTTGTCAAATTATTGACCCAAGAATCTAAAAGTCCAGACTTGATCATAACTGCCTAAATACAGTTTCCAATGCTGGGGTAAAATTTCTTCTTAGATTGTGGATAATTTCCTGAAGATACTCATTTCAGGAAAAAACCCACCCACTCACCTGTGAGGCAGGCCTAGGTATGGGAGCATATTAAGTGACCCGGACAAACCGGAAGTCACATCTTATACAATGCCAACATCTTTCGCAAAGTGTATTCTGTTTTAGTGATACATGATAGTTTTATTCAGCACTTGTGTTTAAATTAAAATTGGTACTTCTGTTTTCTATTTCTCATGAATTATTGGCAATTCTTATCCACCAAAACTAATAAAATGTGATTTTGTGTAGAAAATTTTGAGGGCTTACTTATAAAAGAATTACTATATGAACATTTTATTTATATTGGTCAATATGCATCTGTTGATACAGTGTATGAAATCAGCTAAAATGTATTTTGACTATAAGGGGTCCATGACCCCAATTAGTCCAGAAAACATTTCAGTCTATTTCCATGGTTATTAACATTTAATGAGAGCCTTGATTGTCCAAGGCTTTATACTGTATACTTTACCCATATTATTAAATTTAATTTTTGTTTTCTAAAGTATTATTTCCAATTAAGCATGCAAAAAGATTTGGGAGGTTTAAAAAGAGAAGTAACCTGTCCAAGATCATGCATTTGATAAAAATTAGGTCTGACCATTACTGTGAAGCTGGAATAGATAAAAGCTCTTCTCCTTCTAATTGGAAACTGTGTGGAGAGAAGAGAAATTCATCATTTCAGTTCATTATGTTTATCAATAAAAACTAAAATACTTCTAAGTTTAAAGTATCAATTTTAGCTCAATTTTACTTTTTGTTCTTGCAATATTATTAGAATCCAATAATTTGTTTGAAAATAGTGAAATTCTTAGGGCAACAGGTCACTTTCCATTTTTTCCTTAAATTTATCTGAGTTAAATATAAATATGTTTCCTGAAGAAAGAAGTGAATTTTGACAACATACATATTGAAAATATTTAATATAAACCTGCAATTATTAACCCAGAGTGGTATAACTGAAAACTGAATGCTTGTAAGTTTTGACATGGAAAAGAAAATATGTATCAAAGTAATCCCAGAAGGTGTCTTTATCAAGTATTATGTGACAGTGGTTAAATTATTTTAGTGTAACAAGCTTACTATGCATTACTATGTAATTTTTACGTATTTATTTTCAGGCAGGAATTATTTCAGGTTACCATTCATGATGTCTATAGAAGTATATTAGTAAAATGCGTATAGTAATAAGAATATGAAGAATGTATATACATATATATATATATATATATATACATGTGTGTGTATCAGTTTTTTCTATATTTAATTCCATGTCAATTTTTATTCACCTATTCTTTCTATAAACTGGTAATAAAAATACATTACAAACAGATAAATTAATGATAAGAATTCATTAAAAATACTTTTCTAGGCACACATACTTCCGTAGGTACAACAAAGTAACAATTATTTGCAGATGCTTCATTTGTATTAATAAAATGTATTCAGATAAGTTAGATTAGACAAATTATAATAGTGCAACTTCAATAAAACTGGTAGACCATAATATGGGATTTACTTAACCTTATTCTGAAGCATGAATTAACTTAGAATTTGAGGAATATGTATGCTTATATTTATCTAACAATGTACTTTAGTGCTACGTATACTTGAAATTATCAAAGGCATAATTCTGTCCTCATAGAACAATGGACAGCTCCACTCCTAACCACTGAAGTAGTCACCGAACCTCTTGACTTACAAAATGATAGAAAGATGTATTTGTCAAGTTGTCCGTTGTTCAATTTACAGAAAGTATTACATTGTGTAAAAAGTGATTCATAGCTATGTGTGTTTCCACATTGTTAAAACACAGGTCCCCTTTGTGAGTTTAAGGGTTAACAGTAAAGAATTATCTGAGGGACAGTCACGCGCTCACCAATCGTGCTCTCTCACACTCCGCGCGCAGTTCTTCGCTGAGCTTAAGTGAACAGCCACTTCACTGTTGGCAAGGTCCTCAAAACTGAATATCTCAGTGCAGTGTAATACTTTTCTAAGGTATCAGAGAAGTAACTTAGAAATAGTAGCTTTGTGAACAAAAAGCAAGACAGTCATTTAGTATTTTAAGAGATATTTCAAATGCTACCTGTGAACTTCAGAGCCAGGGATAATGAAACAGTTAAGTACAGAATTCAGACGAGAGAAAGTTGCATAGCCATTGAAATGAGATTAGACATTATTTATTCATTTGTATCAGAAAGCAAGGGAAGGTATACATATGCTCATTTCCTGAGAACTTCATTATCAAATCTTTGTTAGTGTATTATATCACAGTACATGTTCATATATTAATGTTTACATAAAAGCACTAAGGAAAGGCATAACCACAATTGTACAGAAGGGGGGAGCTAAATATTTTATTGCAATTAATTGTAAATCATTAAAGGTTGCTTGTTGTTATTCCAGGTTAATATGCTAGCATGAGTAAATATTAATAATGAAGAATATTTCTTCATCCTCCATTTATTACAGTGAATTGTATGTTTGTTATTATTTTTGATATCTTCTCTATTTTTTACCATCCAATTTACAAGTACTAACTTTCCTTACTTACAAATCTGAAGTGGAAATATTTTTCATTTTGAAGTTTGCTTGAAATTTATTTGGCGGCAAAATATGACCCACATTGGCATAGGATGCGTTACTCCTGTTGAAATGAGGATTCATATATTTTGCTGAGAATTTCGTGGGCAAATTCAAATTTGGATAAGGATCTTACATAATGTTGAAAGTCTAAAATTATGCAAAAATCACAGATTTCTGTATATTTCATGTGTTTAATTAAAGAATATGAGTTTTGCTTGCATTTTGAAATTCTTTGTATAAAATATTGCCAAAATAATTCAGTTTGATAGGTCTTTCTGATGTAATTATACACTTAAAAACTTGTATTTTTTTGTAGAGCACATATTGGTGACCACATGTACTTTGTTTTCATTTAATGAATAACCTAGGTGCCATTTTGAAACATGATTTATTCTTCAATTCATATTATCAAACAGATATTTGAGTCTACTAAAATACATGCATTATTCAATATAGTTACCTGCATAGGAAACTATTCTTGGGTTTCTATTTAATAATGATATCTCTCCTAAAAAGTTAGAAAATATTCACAAATAGTGCATGATATATTGGTAAATTATATATTATATTAATTATGTAATAGATTTGTATATTATAAATAGACACAAAAAGATCTTACCTTTCTGATTTAAGAGCAAGTTTATAAGTAGGGCTTTGCAACACATTCTAATCCATGAATTGTTTTCACAAAGATTGTGTCTAAAGGCTATACCACATATACATGGGATATAACATCCTTCTAATAAAACGTTTGACCACAATGAAGGTTTCCAGCTATGTCTTAAGTCTGTTTACAGTCACTACAATGCTCAAATGACTCTCAACAGCTTTTAGTGATGCCACAAATGCCCTTTATGTAAATTGTTCAAACAATTTTCTTTGTTTCCTTTCTTAAATTGTGTATTTTACGTTGTCCTTGAATTCTTAACCTTTTATGCCAGGTTTTATAAATAAAACCTGAGACAAACAACATCTCACAAAAATCATGGATTGTTGGCAAGTCATATGTGTAAAAATTTAGTAAAAATCTAATAATATGCAAAATTTTGTCTGGATATAATAGTTAACAAAAAGTCTTTCCAGGGCATTAAGCTTAGTTAAACAATCTACCACAAGTTGTTATTAAAACGGATACTCACTGCTTTTAACACTGTTTAAAGTGAAAACCAAAACAGTGCAAAATGTAAAAAGTAGTGATTTATTTTTATTCCATCTCATAATCATTTTAAGAGAGTATACATACATGAAAGCATGCATGTATTAAGTATAGTACACAAATTTTTTTTCAGAAAATAAATATTTCAGGTAATATTCCCAATGAATAAGCATTAGCACACTTAAAGAAAATGAGAATTTCTAAAACAAAATGTCACTAGAGACTTTTGCTCCCAAAAGTTAAACTGAGCAGCCGCTATGGTTCCGCTCACATGAATAGGCTGCTTTATCACTTCTCTCCTAATGGAAGACTGATGCCTGACTACCCACTGGGGCAATGGCCCTAATGCCATTGCTGCGATTGTTGCTCCAAGGGCATCAGAAACCTTCTTTGAGCTATTATACCAGGTCTGAAAGGGTGACACAAGTTCAACCTGGACCCCCGAAGTGCCCCTCTCCCAGACCTTGTCAGCTGTAATCTCCCTGAGAGCTCCTGTTCATCAAGTCTGGACTTCCACAAATAGGACATCCCCATAGGCAGTCCCTGCAGAAGAATAAAAAATCAGTAGAAGTAGATCATTGAAAAGCAATTCAATCAATGAATAAGGTAATTTTCCCATTTGTATGTATTTCTAAACAGTTTATCTGGCTAGTATGGGCATGGCATCAAAAAATTCCTCAAAAAGTCAGGCTTATATGCTCTTAATTTTTCTTATTGACCTTGTGAGTACTTCTGTTTGAATAACATGGCACTTTTGAAGACAAGAGAAATAAATTTCAACCAGTGAAATCGAACTCATAAATTGTTTTAGTGTAAATAGATATGTTGTATTTGGACTACATGTGTTTCTTAATGAAAACAAATTTGCTATTTTACCACTGTGTTATGAACTCGTATTCTTTGTGTCTCGATGTATATTGGCCCACACTGAAACAGGTTTCAAAAGAACCTATTGAAAAGAAATTTTGTCTGAATCCACATAATTAAGTTCTAAAGATTTATACTTCATAAATTAAAAAATAGAAATAATAATAAATATTTAATATATATTTTTCACAGATTTTGCACATTGTATACTCAACAAACATTAATAGAATAATGATTAAAATTAATATTAAAATTTGTAATATTTTTACCACAGTACATGAGCATAAATTGAGTTAAATGTGTGAATAATGTGTTGCTGACGTAATATTCCATAGTTTGGAAACTGCTTCGAATTCCTACACTTAGAGGTATAAAGCTTCCCTCGAAAATAGAAAAAATAATTCCAGTGTTCACATCTTCTGAGTACTTCCTCATTGTTTAGCAAGTATAATAAACAGTGAATATACAGGGAACATATGTGTTATGATTTATGTCTAGTTGTCCCCCTTAAAGCCTCATGCAGTCATGGGGCGGGCACTTCTAGAGATTGAGACTTGACTCTTGAGTTACTGAGATTATGTGATTTAGTACTGATCTAGACTTTGAGGCTTGATCCATAATCCTTGGAATTATGTGTTTTAAGTACTTCTGGGATTATGGGTATAGCCTAAGGTGGATAGGCTGAGGTAGAGAGCCTGATGTAATTTAAAAGAGAAACAGAGAGACAGACTAATGCTGTTGCTGTGTGCTGCCCTGGTTGGTCTGCTGCCTCTGTCACAAGTGTTGCTGTTCCACCACCATGAACTGCTGCTCTCTGCCATGTGCCTCTTTGCCTTGGATCCAGCGGAGTACGAGCTGAAAATACCAGGAACTGTGAGCTAAGGAAACTTTCCCTTCCTTCATTTGAGTCAATATGCAAAAGTATTTGTGGGGAACTTCTTTCCAACTTGGAGAGGTATTCCTTTTCCATATAGATGTATGAGAGAGGCAAGCGTAAAACTTGAGAAGACATAAATTGAAGCTCACAGTGATTTCTTAGGGAAACCGTCCTTATTGGAAGAAGTGATTCTATGAATGATTTTATAGTTCTAAGTTGGAAAATCATTAAAAGGGTATTGTTAGGTATTTGAACTATTGTGACTTGGTGTCTATAAATGACATAAAATATTAATAATATAATTTAATTAATAATTCATCAAAATAAATTACACTGAAATTTAAATAAAATTGCTATACTATCAAGGGAATGACAGTGTCGCTGTTCATGACTGTGTTTTCTTGAAAGATTGATGGAAGGAAAATATTGATGGTAAGGGGACATAGAAGCCGTCAAATGTGTTGGCCTTTTTAGTTAACTGTCCCAATATACAACAGCAATTTAAAATTGTGGTAATGTGTATTGCATGTGTGAGTGTACATTCATCTTATATAACATCTGTAATTATATTAATTTGCTCTTAACTCATGATGTATGTGTATATTTTTTAAATTAAATGAAATTAATATCCAAGATTAAAAATAGCAAAGATGATTAAAAGTCTAAAAATAATGGAAATAGCTTTTTATCAAAAAATATGGCTTGTACAAAATTATATACAGACAGCATACTATATATACAGATATATATCTATATATGTCTCTCTCTCTCTCAATATTATTTCATTGGAACCTGTTTGCATTATAATTTGTAAAACTGCATAACATGTTTCATTTTTCAAATTTATTTAACAGTATCTCATTGTGTAGTTCAGACTGGCCTCAAACGCAGTGGTACTCCTCTGTTGAGCTCCTGACTGCTGAAGTTATAGGTATGTGCCATTATGCCTGACTTGATTAATACTTTTCTAAAATTTATCGTGTACTATGGTTTGTGTCTGGCTGTCCCCGCAAAGCATCATGAAGTCATGGGGTGGGGATTTCCAGAGTTTGAGATTAACTGGTGATTCACTGGCATTATGGGTGATCCACTGAGATTGTAGGTTTTAGTACTGCTGAGATTATGGGTGTGAGTGCGACACCCAACCTGGGGCTATAGTCTGAATGCAATATAAGAAAGACAATATAAGAAAGATAGAGAAATGGACTCTCTCAGTTGCTTTTGTTCCTCTTCCACCACTCCCCCCATAAACTGCTGGTCTGTGCCATGTGTCCCTCTGTCTTGGGTCCAGTTGAGTGTGGACTGAAACCTCCAGTAACTCTGAGCTAAATAAACTTTCCCTTCATCAACTTTGGGTGCATGATGTTTGTCCCAGCAACAGAGAATAGTAGCTGAGACATCATGTAAAAATAACTATCTAGATCTATATTTAAATTCATTATAACAAGCTGTGCGTGGAGGTGTACTACTGTAATCTTAGCACTTGGAAGGCTGAGGCAAGAGGATTGGTGTGAGTTCGAGACCAGCCTGGGCTACAGAAGTTAGTTTAAGGCCAGCCTGAAAAAGACAATAAATAAATAAATAAATAAATAAATAAATAAATTCAGTATAATAAATAAGCAAACATTTGTTTACCTTGAGAATTAAGCTTCACAAGGACATCTAAGACTATTTTAAATTGAAATATATGTAGCCTCCTTAGTAATAATCATGTTATCAGACATGTTTCTGTGGAATGGAAAAATAAAATCATTTCTCTGATGAGTATTACTGCAAGACTAAAACAATAAAACCTCAGCATATATGCTAGGACTATTGGCAATAGACAGGGGTAATTTAAAAAATAGACTACATTCCAGTGGTTCTCAACCCTTCTAATGCCATGACCCCGCAATACAGTTCCTCATGTTGCAGGGATCCCAGACCAAACAATAATTTTGGTGGCTACTTCAAAACTGTAATTTTGCTACAGTTATGATTCAGAATGGCTTTAAGTGAACCTTGTGTTTTGGTCATTTGACCCCTGCTGGGGTCGCGACCCACAGGTTGAGAACCGCTGACTTATACAGATATTGTCATACTATACATAGGCCTCAAATGTTGGTATTAATTACCAGTATGAATGATTATAGTCAATCTCCACCATAATAATAATAAATGAAAATTTGATCAAGTACTGAAGATACTCTAAGGAAATTGGTGATATGTCACATTCCAGGTCCTATGAAATTATTAGTGATTATCAGCAATTACAAAATAAATATAATTATTTAGTCAAATGAGGAAATTGATAATATATGACATTCCAGTTCCTATCAAATTAGTAGTGATTATCAAAGTGTAAGAAATAGTTAAACAAAGTACTTAATCAAACAATAATGAAAATTTTGTCTGGGAATATCAACTCAGCCAGTAAAAAAGTAAGACAGACATTCTGAGTGAACTTCTAAAGGTGTTCTTGGCTTCAAACACAGAAAGAAAAATGTGACCTAGCATTCATATTTGAAAATACCTGTATTCTCTAAATTATTCCCATTTTTATTAACTTGCACATATTCCAGTGCTTAAATACTACCTGTGAATACTAATAGTCAATGACCCCCAGGCCCTAGTGCAGAACGCAGAATTTTGGTCTGACATCTCAACTTGAACACACTGCCCAGTGAGCTATATTTAAGCAGTTCATCCTACCCATTTACTCTGTAGATATTTTTTATTGAAAAAGAAAGAAAGATAGAAAGAAAGAAAGAAAGAAAGAAAGAAAGAAAGAAAGAAAACACACTAATATTCTGAGCTAGAATAATGAGTAATGCCTTCTCCATAAAACCATGTATGAATCACATATAGTGGCCTGGAAAGCCAAGGACAAGTCAGATTGGTGTGAACTGTAGAAGGCAGGATAATAACTGCGTGGAAGCAGGAAAGGGAGGCAAGGGTAACTTCCAGGATGCAGCGGGCCAATCTAAAGTCTTTGTTCTTCAGTGCAAAGGAAAATGAGGGTGTATTGAAGTGAATTTTATCAGGAAGGAATGTCATGGCAATTGCTACACGTTTAATCTTCTTGAAATCTTATTTGTGGTTATGGTTAAAGATTAGAAGTAAGATAGAAGAGATGCAAGAAATTTGTTTAGGGAAGTAATTGTAGTCACAAAAGCTGCAAATTGCTCTGAAAGAATAATGCAGTGAGGATTCTGAATAGAGAGCAAATTAGAGAAATTAACATCAAAGGGGCTTGAGCTGAATTATAAGTGGTGGGTGTAGGAGACATTAAATCAAAGACCTATATTAATACTTCATGGAAAGGGAAAAGATGTGCTTACCAAGAGAATTAAAAAGGGCAAGGTGGGGGAGTAGAGCTCAGAAAAAAGAAGTCATAGCATTGCAACTTAGAATATATTGAGTCTGAGGTAATATGAAATCTTGAAAAGGCAACATGATGCAGGAAGGTAAATGCTTTCGTTTGAAGGTAAGGCAGTAACTGAAATATGCTCACTTTTTTTGTGGTTTTTTCTTTTCTTTCTTTTTCTCTTTCTTTCTTTCTTTCTTCTTTCTTTCTTTCTTTCTTTCTTTCTTTCTTTCTTTGTATTTACTACAGGGTCTCACTACACAAATTGATTTTGTAGCAATCTTCCTGTTTTCAGCCTCCCAAGCACTAGCATTACAGGGGTGCACCTCCATACCCAGCCTTATGCTCATTGTGTTTAGCATACAGAAATTTTGCATGAGACTAATGAAAACTATTTGCAAGAAACTGGGATTATTTTATTGTAAGGAATGCAAGAAAGGTAAGATAAGTGGAACCTTAAAAAAAAGCAAAACCATAAAGTTGTACAGCACTGTGGCAGGTTTCTATGAGTGTCTTATTGGAATAAGTGTTTAGATGAAGATTAAAGAGAGATACGGAATTTCAGTGAACAAAACTTATAGAAACAGTGCTTAGAGTTTTCCATGGCTGAAAGAAGCATCAGGGTCCAAATTCGTGCATGTTTTAGCTTCTTTTTGATAGACAAAATATTAGTCTCACTAGATGAGTATGGAAAAGATAGATAAATACATGGCTATTTTTTTGTACTGTGGCACAGTAAGCTTTGTTTCCCCAGAGATGATATGCCTTATGGCTTTTTTTGAAAGCAAAAGTGGAGAGTTAAGAAAATAGCTGGTTGCCGATGATAATGCATATGAATAATATGATAGAAGGGCCTATATTAGAAATAAGTGACCTCTGGCCATGAAATATTCAGGCAATTCAGCAGGGAATTTAAAAGAGCAACCGATACTGTGAAAGGGAAAGAAGCTGCTCACAGGAAAGAAATAACTGGGATGACGCGAAGGAGAAAAAAGAAAAAGAAGAGAAAAATATATGTGAATATGCACAGGACAGCTCAGAAAAGTGCCCTGCTGATTTCTACTGCTCCATTGAAAGAACAGTTACTACTTAATTTTTAATTCTTTTAATTTTTCATTCCCTAGTTTTAAAATTAGTTTTGCATGCTTATATCTGATAATCTGAACCACTAACTTGAATATAATAATATGAAATATAACAACCATTGTTGAATTTGTATCATCTTGTTTAGTGAAATTCTGTACCATTTGTATTTTTTCATTGTCCTTGTCTTTAAAAAATGAAAAGGAATCTGTGGAGACTTCCCAGGTTTGGGAGAAATGAGGGGATTCTCGTAGCTGTTGTAAGTAGTAAAATTGTCTGTGGCTATGTCGTGGGGAAAACACAGGCTCAAAAGAAAATGCTCAGTGCTAAGGAGATCTTGGAAGGAAACTTTAATGTAATGCTATCAGGCTGATGGGAACCAGCTCCAAATGACCATTCCAGAATCTTATTTGAGTTTAGTTTAAATACACTGTGCAAACAGAAAGTACAAAGCTGCTCTCAGGTTATTGCATGATTTCATACATGGAATGCAAGAAATATGTCGTACATTGTTAGGTGGAGTTGTTTTAAATAGGTTTATTTAGCAAAGATTTTTTTTTCACTAGGCAGAAGCATTCTGGGGGAAAAAGGGTCATGAGGACAGGCAGAATTGAATGTCTCCTTGGCTGGGCTAGTGTTTTCTGGGCAGAAAGTATACAGTTCCTGAAACAAGAAGTTTGTTCCTGAGCACAAAGCAACATATGGGCCTATTTCAAATTGAAATACACAAACGCTGCAGCTGGATGTGGTCACGTTGACCTGGCTGGCCACAGAAAGGATCAGTTGGATGCAGACATCCTACGTTAACTAAGCCCAGGAGTCTAACTGTGTGACAGGCAGCACAAACATAGTCACAGGGTATTAGTTGACTTTTAACATTTACTATAAAATGACTGTAAGTTTGCTATTCTATGATTTTGTCCTTATAGTCTGACAGCAAAAACTGTGATCCTAGTCAAAATCTGAGGCAGAGCCTAGATGGTCTGGACAGCTAAAGAGTGTCACATATGCTCCTCCCACTTGAACAGCGAATTCTCTCGTGAGTTTCAGGAACATGGTGCCACTGATGTAAGTTATGCAATAGAGCACAACTTATTGGAAGCTGAGGCAAGGACTTTTTTATGAACTTTGAGAAAGAAGCACCCATAAAGCTCAGTGTTCAACCACCCTGCCCCCGCCTCGTCGCGATATTGGTCCATCATGATAGCTAGAGGAACAGGTAAGACAGTTCGAAAACATCACAAACACACACAAAAATGTCAGGCTATTAGTCAGATGCTTACGTCTCTAGCAGATGTTTGAACTTTGCTCACAAGCCAAGTCCTCTAGAATCCAGGTGTCTCTAGGCCTCAGTGGGACTAGCAGCCTCTGCCTACCTGCTTCATGTTAGACATGAACTTTTATTCAGTGGGTGATTTAGACTCAATTGGTTTCATATTTTTTATTTATATTTTTATTCATTTTACTGAGAAAAAAAACAATAGATTGATCCAGTTTCAATACAAGTTATTAGGACATTTACAATAATTAATATATTACATATTGTTGTTTTCATAGCAGTTATTCAGAGGACATGATATCTTGTCTAAACAATATTAGTAAAAGCTTATACTCTCAGTGAACTAAATAAACTTAGTTATATACCTATCCTATCATATATATGTGTATATATATGTGTGTGTGTATATATATATGTGTGCATATATATATATATATATATATGTATACCGCCCTTTTTTCACAACAAAACTGTCTATTATTTGTACTTTTGTGAAGTCAGTAACGCATGACACTAGGATGCCTCGGAATTGATAGCAAACCCTAACCAAGCAGGATATTCATCTCAGGAGTGAGGTACCCTGTTTGCTTTAGGCACTGGGCCAAGTCCCACCTACATGTATTTGATCAATTGCTTAAAAATCTCGATGTATTAGTTACTTTTTACTCGTCACTGGGACAAATACCCGACCCTCAAAATGAAGGAAGGAAAGGTTTATTTAGCTCACAGTTTGTGGAGGTTTCAGTCCATATTTGGCTGGCCCAAGGCTGAGTGGAACAGAGCAGAGAGCATCCAGTTCATGGCGGCGGAACAGCAACAAAATGGCGGCAGAGGTAGCCAACCAAACACGGCAGCAGAGCAACAGCAACAGCTCAAGACTGTCTCTCTGTCTCTCTTTATATTACATTCAGGCTCTCCACCTTAGCTCCTGCCCTAGGCTACACCCATAATCCCAGAAGTACTTCCACCCATAATCCCATCAGTACTAAAACCTATAATTCCAGGGATCATGGATCAAGTCTCAAACTCTAGAAGTCTCTGCCCAGTGACTCCATGAGGCTTTGGGGGGACAACTAGACATAAACCATAACACTTGATTTCATATGTGCATGAATGAACAGGAGTAGAACCTTATGCCTGTGCAGTGTGTCTTACAGAATAATGACTTGCTGTGTAAACTCGTGTGTAAATAAATCTTACTGTGAAATACATTGGTAAATAAACCTTACACACAAAAGACAATATCTGTGTGTCATCTGATCTGTCTGTATACCTTTGCTCTACTGTAAGGTGCTAGAGGCAAGGAGATATCCATGAGACTCACTTCTAAAGTTGCTGCTCTGTACTTCATACCGCATTTAACCACTTCTGTATAAATATCCAGGGAACAGGGGGACAGCAAGATGGCTCAGTGGTTTAAAGCGCCTGCGTAGGAAAGCTTAGGTGGCTGTATTAACCACAGTTCATCCCCAGCACCACATGCTGCACCAGCCCCGCCCTCAGGGCAGGCTGAGCCAGCCATAATAAATAAATAAACAAACAAATAAATATCCAGGGAAAATTTCAAGATTCAGAAACCAGTGTTTCTGGGTTGAAATCCAAAAGAAGTGCTTTCTAGTTTGTGTCCTACTAATACATTTGGAACTGGCATCTCAGTTGGTATTCACAAATTGTTGTCTTTATTATCCATGCTAAATTGTCCTCCTTTTCAGCTAAATCTCTGCTGGTCTAAGGGGATCTGTTGTAGCTTTTCTTTTGGAGTGATATGAAATTTTATTCTTGAGAATTCTAAGACTATGATAACAATACCCTTTCTTCACTAGTAACAGAAAACTTTGCAAAGTGTCAGTTGACAAACATGCCTTCCAAATGGGTCAGCTCTTTTCTACCCACATTACTGCTCTACCTCACCATGATGCAGCGAGCTGACTTCCTCTTGTTGACAAAAGTCTATGTTCTGACAAGAGGGTAACTCCTTAAGTTTACTGCTGCTTCTCTGAAGCATGAAATCTAATGTGCCAAGAGAAAAATAAATAGATAAACAAGTCAGTCACTATGTAAGTAAATAAGTAAAATTCCAATATGTCTTGCAAGTCAATGAAAAATTTGATGACTCTCTGGCAAGAGTACAACTTCCTTAGCAACCAACACTTCTAGCTCAGAGTTAGTCACAGGAAGTAGAAAGTCTTCTGATGGGCACTGCGGTTCAGTGTGTAAGTAGAGCTGCTTATTCTACATCACTGTTCTGCAGACTATGTATTACTCTTATTGAGAACACAGGACAAATCGTTGTTTATGGTTCTGCACACAGAAGGCACAGCAGACATGTCCTCCTTCTTTTCCGAGTTTTGCCCTGGAGATCATGCTGTTCTTGTCCTTGTCATTGCAGAGGTTTTAAGATGCTTGTGGATGTCATGCTGCCGGCAGATCTCACAATCATGCCTCCCCTTCTACACCTCTGTCGAAGTAAAACGGGCCCTATGATCAAATATATAGTCCTCTGTGTGTACGACTTAGTCTGTCTGTGAACTTCTTGCATGCTGATTGATTTTATGATGTTAAGGCAGGAGAGACAAACCTACTTTCTAGGATGTGTCAGTTCCCATGGGAACAAATGAATGTCATTTTATGTGGAGGAGACTGAATAATGTGAACTCAGTACTAAGTGGCCTTTTGTCTCTTCACAAAATAACACCTTGCCAGATGGATGGCACTGGTATCCAGCTAGTCATTTGGGCGAACTGAGACAGTGGTAGATAGAAAAGTCACGCTAGGCAGGACACCTTGCTTGTTTAACCAACTCTAGCTTCTATTTCTGTTGCTACTTCTACAACAGTCGTGTGCTATATGGGCAGTGATGGGAAAGTCAGTGACAAAGACTGGCTTCATGAATTGAGTCATTTTGACTACATAATTTTTTTTTTTTTTTTCCCGGCCAGGTGATCTCTAATGGACATGAACACAAAGTACAAATACCTCTACTCTGTCTATCTCACTATGCATTGTGTCTACAAGTCTGTAACTCACTCTTGTTTGTCTCCTATTCCATTCTATTCCCTTGGTACATGCTCTGTGTGGAGGCCGGTCATATGAGCTATCACGAAGCAGTGCCTTAAGCACTTTTAAGAATGGCAGCTATTTTAATCCTCAAACCAAGTGCTGTGCCTTGTTCTCACTTTTAATGAAGAAGCAAAGTGTGTACTCTCACAAGTCATACAGCAGTCATGTGGCATAGCCAAGATTGGGACATAAGTCATGCATCCTTTATGCATATAAACTTTCAACTGATTCCCTCTGCTTGTCAATAAACACACTAATGTGTACTACACACTTGTGCAGCAACACATTCTACTCATATGGAAGAAATACCCAGCAGTTTTTGGAAAACAAAACAAAACAAAACAAAAAAACAAAACAGACAAACAAAGAACTTTGGAGAAAACCTACCCACCCATCTTAAAGACTTGATCATTTTTTTCATACCGACTTTGACTTTCCTATGATTTGTTGATAGACTACTTTTATTAGACATGAGTAAAAATTCTTATTAGACATTTTTTAGTAGGTCAGGCCTTATTACTTCAAAAATAATGTAGGTGAAATTTAGTTTTGTCCTTGGGTATCATTACCACAGAATGACAAATTATATCTTAAATTTCTGATCTGATTCAGTCAAAAAACTATGATGGAATTACATTTTCAAATGAAAGAATTTTTACACACTATAATTATTTCTTCTAATTCATAATTGACTTACCTGATTACAGTTATTTTTCAATTAAATGTTACTGAATTCAAATACATGTGCAGTTTAATTGAATAGTGTATTTGTATGTAAATAAAGGTGTTTGTTCATCATAGGCATCTCCTTTTCTTCTCATCACTGGTAGAGAGGTCTCTGCATCAAATATGATCAATTTCTTACTCTGCACACAGCAGCAAATGTCCTAGATTGGTGCTTCGAAGACTCTGGCTCAGAGCATAGTTCAGTATTGGACTTTGCATCCTTAGGAATTGCACAGAAGTCATATACTGTAATGCCTCAAAGTAAGGAATTATAAGCCCTTGTCAACGTTGGCTATTTCTATGTCATTTTAATTTGCACTTTGAAAAATATATTTAGTATAGGGTCTACAGGATCTCAATACGTAGATTGAACTCATAGTGATCCCTCTAGTTTCAGCCTCCCAAGCACGGGGATTACAGGTGCACACCACCACATCCAGTCTCAGTTACTCTCTCAGTGCACCATGTGTGCATGTGCCAGGGGAAGCATGTCAGGGATTGAACCCCAGTCCCTGTGCCTGCCTAAACTGACATTTCAGTCCACTGACCTATCTGACCATCCCTCTTAATTTTTATTTTCCTAAGACGTAAAGAGACAATGAATAGAAAAAAGAAACCAAGGTAAAAATTTAAAAGGCTCAATTTCTAGAAATATGGTTAATTGGGTATTACATGTTAAAGTTATCTTCAGAAATTGTCCTTCAGTTTTAGCCTTTCTTAACAAATTTTGTGAGACAAGAATATCTCAACCTAAGCAAAAAAGTCTATAGTCAACAAAATGGGTTAGATTTAACACATAGCCTGATTCAGCTCAGGTTCTCTGTAGGTCATATTTCATTCAGTGGTATTTATAGTCAATCGAACAAAGATAGTTGTGCTTGACATCAGTGCAGGCTAGAACTCGAGTGTAAATGATACAGCCATATATGCTCTTTAGTTTTCAGAGCCAGTTAATACAAATTTCCGAGGGACAGATGCACTATGGAATCTCTATGTGCCATTATTTATTTTTTTTTAAAGTGGAAAGAAAACACATTGAATGAGAAAGATTGTTGTATGGAGGGTATAGCATTGTTTTTAAGTCATACTTCATAAAATCTTCAAAATGCAAAATGAAGCTTTCTGGTCAAGATGGTAGGCCAGGGAAAGTTACAGGTCCATGAGAGTGGAAAATGTGCTGGGGTGAAAGAAGTGCAATTGACCACTTATGCAAAATGAACACAATAAAAGAAGTGGCTTTAAAGGCACACTTCATTTTATTTTTAAAGTGTTATTCCAGGGCTGGTGAGATAGCTCGGCGGTTTAAGAGCCTGTCTGGCAAGCACACGGGCCTGGGTTTGATCCCTGGTACACGTGCGCTGCAGCCCCTAGGCTGACCTGGCCACTGAGACCCGCTGTGATGGCACATGTCTGTAATCTCAGTGGGGAAGGCTGAAAGCAGGAGGATCACTATGAGTCTGAGCTGTGTAGTGAGACCGTGTGCCAAATACTTGAATAAGTTAATAAATAACTCCATCAAAGCTATTATTATTTTATAGCCCGTGGATAACTTGCTGACAATGATCCGTCCATTTCCCCTTCACAGACCCTCTTCTTAAAGTGCTACGTGGATTTTGTGGTAGCACAGTCCCTGATCCTTTTCACTGCATGCACTTGAATTAATCTTGTTACACTTTTGACTTGTAGCTAGGGCCTGCTCTTTATGCTAAGGGCTTCTGTTTATTTATTCTCTTTACTGAAGTTTCCATCTCACTGTAATGGTTTTAAGTACTATCTACGCACTGACAACTTCAATGCTGTTATCTCTAATTCCAGGATATTGACAAATTACATACTTACATAATCCCTTGAAAGCTATGTACACTTTTGTTATGGTTTATGTCTAGTTGTCCCCCCAAAGCCTCATGGAGTCATTGGGTGGGGACTTCGAGAGTTTGAGACTTGATCCATGATCCCTGGAATTATAGGTTTTAGTACTGATGGGATTATGGGTGGAAGTACTTCTGGGATTATGGGTGTAGCCTAGGGTGGGAGCTAAGGTGGAGAGCCTGAATGTAATATAAAGAGAGACAGAGAGACAGACTGGAGCTCGAGCTGGTGCTGCTGCTCTGCTGCCCTGTTGGTTGGCTACCTCTGCCACCATTTTGTTGCTGTTCTGCCGCCATGAACTGGATGCTCTCCACCCTGCTCCACTCAGCCTTGGGCCAGCCGAATATGGACTGAAACCTCTACGAACTGTGAGCTAAATAAATCTTTCCTTCCTTCATTTTGAGTGTTGGGTATTTGTCCCAGCAACGAGCAAAAAGTAACTAAGACAACTTTTCAAAATTCACAGGGCCAAGTCCAAAGTGCAATTCTATTCTCCCAACTAGATTATTCTCTCTAATTTTCCCAAAACAATGACTAGTAAATCAATATTCATTTCTCTAATGTAAAAGCAAAATTATTTTCTATTCATGTTATTTTTGCATCAAGAATTGAATTCCTCAGTAAATTATTTGAACTTGACTTCGGAAACATGTCCCAATTCCCATGTAATTCAGTCCTTCTTACACTGCTGCCATACTGCAGGCTACCGTGTACTTGTACCTGGACTAGCACCACAGTTGTATCACATTTTACCCTCAGTTTAGAAAAACTTTCATTTTGCAGTTGAAGACTAGAGTGCTCTTCCTTTTGCTCAGTAGGTTTGCTCTCCTATAAATACCTACTGTAGCTTCTAGGGAAATACAAACAAAACAGAAAACAAGAAGGAACCACCAGAGGGCTCTGCAGAGTGAGCAGCACAAGCCAATTTCACAGGGGAGATGAAGTGGAAAGAAAGAAGCTTCTCTGGCCCGGCAGGAAGGCTCAATGGTCTAAAGCGCCTGCTTAGGAAAGCTTGGACAGCCTCAGGGACCGCGGCTAGATCCCCAGCACCACACAGCACCACATGCTGCGCCAGCCCTGCCCTCAGGGCAGGCTGAGCCGGCCATAAAAATAAATAAATACACAAACAAACAAAAATTCTGAAACAAGAAAAAAGAAAAAGAAAAAAAAAAAAAAAGAAAGACGTTTCTGGATTTGGCTCTACTAAATCCAGGGTCTTCTTGTGTTCTGGTTTTGATTATTTTAAAGAGGAGTCGTGACAACCAGATATCCTAGACAAGGCTGAAGGAGGGGCTCTGAAATAGAGAACCAAAAATAAAAATCATAAAAATGGACGCATAAACTTTACATTGACACATGGACCAGGTATATCAGGAGAGATGCTTTGAGATTAGGCTTGACTGAAAGATGAGATGTCTTTTGGTGGTTAAGGTTTACTCTTGCCAATCGAGTCCAATGGAGAGATGTGTCTAGGAATATAAATTCATCTTTAGCATTAAAACAGATACAGTATGATAAATGTATGTAGAAATACACATTTCAGGGCCTGGGGAGATAGCTCTGTGGCACAAGTTCCTGCCTGGCAAGTGCAAGGTCATGAGTTCAAACACCCAGTCCCACAAAAAAAAAAAAAAAAAAAAAAAAAAAAAAGAAAAGAAAGAAATACACATTTCATGTACCAGGTAATGTCACAAGTATTCAATACATAAAGAAGCCTTAACTGTCCTTCAAAAAGAGATTCAGTGTAATTCACTTTTTAATAACTCAGATATCAAAATTATAAATGAGAACTTTAAGCTTGCTATTGTAATCATTACCCATAAGAAAAAAAAAATACTGAAACAAGAAAGCAAAAGTAGAAAATGTTGAGAAGTAGAAAATGTTGAACAGAACACAGGGGAAATTTTGGAACTGTAGAATTAAAACCAACTGTTTGCATTAGGACGCCTTCTGGGGCAGACCTGCTGTTGGTGGGTGAGTCTGAAAATGCATGAAAATTATCCAACCCGAATATAAGACAGAAAAACATTCAGTCAGTAAACTGTGTTCTATGTATCTGGAGAACAAAATAGAAGCTCTCACAGGTGGCAGATGAAATTCCAGAAGGAAAAGAGATAGGAGATGATTCTAGGGGAAAATCGTGGAAAGCCATTTCCAAGTGCTGAAAGCTAAACATCTACATATCAAATAATAAAAAGAAAGCAAATTGAATTATATAAGTGCAAAGCGGATAATTCTTGTTCAAAACTTGGTCAAAATACTAGCGATGAAAAAACATGCAAAGATCTTTAAAGCACTTTTTGCTCCAGGCCCCATCCATCCGCTATGCTGGGTGGCAGGGCTTAGGTCTGGGTGACTGCACAGCCTACGGGTTAGGATGCTTCCCGGGCCAGGGCCACACCATGCTCCTTCAGGAGTCAGGTCACAGAAGAGTTCATTACTCACTTGATGGGGGAGGAGGACCCCTGACCAGGGATGGGTATGTCTCTGTGCATCACCTCTTTTCTGTCTCTGCTTCTTGGGTGCTGAAAAGCCCTCAGCCTGCTCCCTCTCAGGCCCTCTCACTGGAGCCATTTCTGGCTTGGAACCAGCTGACAGCAACGCGCATGCTCCTCCCTTCAGGCGTGCCGTGCATCAGGGAAGAGAAAGTGATTCTGACAGAGGGTAGCAGAGAGCTTAAGCTCTCAGCCTAAAGTCAGATTGCTCTGGCTGTTTAAGTACTGTCTCTGACCTGGCAAATAAAAGAAAAGCAATATAAGTGTGTGTGTGCGTCTGTGTGTGTGTGTGTGTGTGTGTGTGTGTGTGTGTGTGTGTGTGTTCTCTCTTCTTTTGTTTTTAATAGTTAATTTCAAAGGTGTTTTCTGGCAGACATTTTAAGGAGAGCATCCAGTCTCACACCAGACGTGTGACACACCAGGGCCTCCTGAGGTTCAAGGAGAGTTTTGCACAGTGAGTTCTGCTCCTTTGGCCTCTCAGAATGTTCCTCAGTTTTGCTTCCCTACCCAGGTTCCCACATTGCTAGGAATCTCCAACTGAGGCTTCCAGCCAAGTATTCAGGCACCTTTCTCAGGCTAAGCCCTCTTTGTTTGGGGGAGAAGATGCAGAGCAGGAACTTAAGGCAACTTTTTGCCCTCTGACTCACGGTCCAGGACTCTTCCTTGGCTCTCCTGTGCTACCGTCCACCCCTGAGCTCTCAGTCAGCAATACTCCAGGAACGATTTACTCTGAGTGTCCTGGCGCTGAGATGATTCCCAGGCCTGTGTTAGTCCACGCACCTCAGGGTGGCCTGCTGTTCCACAGCGGAGAATGCGGCACAGCGTCTCAGGTCTTCTGCTTACAGGCTCTGATCGCTGCGGGTGATGAAAGGATCGTTTTCCCTTCATTTTGGCTTGCTGTCATAGCTGGATACGCCAACACCTAGGAGCTTAGCTGTCTCTCTTAATTTAGCTTGGCTCATGAAAAATTATCTCACTGATCAGGGTAATCAATAAAATATAATACCACTGTGAATGCCAAAGTTTAGATTGAGGTTCAGGACAGTTTTGAGAGATGCTAGCAGGTTCAGAAGAGAATTACAAGGGTGCTTTTGCAGCAATTTCAAACCAAGGGACTCATAAAGAAATCACAGTGCCAGGTGTAGCACATGCCTGTAATCCCAGCACTTGGGAGGGTGAGGTAGGATTCATTGGGAGTTTGACAGCAGCCTGGGCTACAAAGTGAGCTAAAGGCTAGCCTGAGCTGCATAGGAAGACCCTGTCTCAAAAAGACCAAAATAATTAAAAGAAAAAAAAAAAAAAAAAAAAGGAAAGAAAGAAACCAAATGAGAGTTAGGAAGTGCTGGTTGGTCTGAGCAAAGAATAACCAGAAGGGTGCAACATTCTTGGAAGATGCTAGCAGATTTTCATATGAGCTCTTTGGTTCCAAGTAAGATTTGTGGACCTTATCATTTGTCTGTAATGATCTACTAACCTGCTTTGGTGGGCCAGGTTACAAATATAATGGAAAGATTCTCTCTACTACCGCCACTTGGAGCCGTGCAACACATTGGAGATTCCTGAAGGATGAGGGGCTCTGTGCTGGTCTTTCGACATCAGTAAAAGCCCTACAGCCATGAGAAGTTGTGGAAGCATCAGAAGAAGAAGAGACAGAGAAAAGAAGGCAAAGAGGAAAAGAAAGGGAAGCAAAGGGAAGGGAAAGAAAGGGAAGGGAAGGGAAGGGAAGGGAAGGGAAGGGGAGAAAGGAGGAAGATGGAGAGGAAATAAAAGGACATGAGATGAGAGGAAGAGAAGGGAAGAAAAAGGAGGAAGAGGATGAAAAGAAAGAAGAGAAGGAAGCGAGGGGAAGTAGAGGTGAATGGGAAGGAGGAGGAATAGGACAATGACAGTGGGATGATGATGGTGACTGGGACACGAGAGTGGCTTGTGCAGTGACTCCACAGACCGGAGAGAGGCTGGCCACTGAAGATAATTTTGCCGCAGTTCATGAGGGAGAATGGCACAGTCATGTAGTGACTGTGAGCATCGTCCTCATGGTGCTGTGGTGGCGGCTCCGTCAAGGTCACAGAACACAACCAGAAAGGGTATAGCAGCTGTAACATCTGCCTGAAAATCTTGGCTCGAAAGAAAAAAGAAAAGCTTATTTGAGAAAGAGCAGCCCAGGGCCGGTGAGAAGCTTTCCCGCGCTTTCCGTGCTCTCAGTCTCTGTAACGCATCCGAAAATCATCCCACTGCTCCCCGAGAGCCTGCACGGGGGTCTGAGGGCTCTGCCAGCCTTGGCCTCCATGGCCATTCAACGTTCTGAAGTGAATCTGACCTGACATTAGGCCCATGATCCTGCATACCTGGAAAGGAGGAGCAGAGGACCTATGCAGTGACTGGACTCAACAAGGAGATAACAATTGAACTTGGGCCTTTTTTTTGTTGTTGTTGGGCGGGGTAATTATTCCAAATGATTTTAAGCCTCATAAATTCTTGACACTAAGATGAGAGAACACCATTTAACGTGGCTTTGAAAGTTGAAAGAATCACGTTTGAACATTTGGCCAAATCTCACTCTGGGTGAGGAGTGTCTCTTGTAGGAACAACTCTACTGCTACAGAACCCACTGCTGAGGGTGGGTTCATCGGAATCCACAAATCATCAGGCATCCTTGCTATGCTTGTGATGTGTTTTTTACTTGGTAAATATAAAAATAAACACCATATATTTAATATCATCAATGCTGTGAACCTTAAAGATAAATAATGTTAACTAAATCCTACATTTGAGGGGCCTGGCAGGATGGCTCAGTGGTCTAAAGCACCTGCTTAGGAAAGTTTAGGCGGCTGCAGGGACTGCGGTTCAATCCCCGGCACCACATGCTGCGCCAGCTCTGCTCTCAGGGCAGGCTGAGCTGGCCATAAAAATAAACATTATACACAAACAAACAAATGTTCTGAAACAAGAAAAAATATATAAAAATAATTAAATCCTACACTTGAAAGCAAGTGACATTAGGATAACTATTGCTTTGACATAGTGATCTATTATACATATGCACAGGCTTTAATTCTTCCATGACTCAACATACATGGGCGCAACACTGTTTCCAGTTGTACTGAAAATTCAATGGCTATTGTCACATATATTAATTTCAAAAAAAAATTTTTTTGGTAGTGATGCACATTTTGTTATTTGCTTTTAATAGACAGGGAAAATAGGATTCAGAGATTAAAAGGTTTGCACCAAGCCACTTAGCTACAGAACCACATCTAGGAGTAGACGCACTGGCTCATAAGTCCACATCATCTATGACCACACGGTTTTACACCCACCCTGTGACTCAGGGCTGTAGCCAAAGGTTGAACTATCAGCCACTCTGGTAAATGCATTCATGTGAATGGAACCTGACTGTTTAATAATAATAATAATAATAATAATAATAATAATAATAATAATAATAATAATAAAAAGTTTTATACATACAATATCTTCATTAACACAGCATAAATAAATTAGGCATTTTGATATCACCTTACACAATTGGCCAGATCCTTCCTTTCTGTCTGCGGTCTTTCATGACTCCCTTCCCCTCACCCCAGGTTTTAGACTACAATCAATTGTTCACCTCTGTGATGCTTCCCTCTGGCTGTGCTGCTCACACAGTGCTCTGGAGGGCAGTGACTTTGCCTGATGAAGCTCTGACAGGAACTTTTAAACAAAGCTCTTGGCCAACATGATACCCTCTATTAAGATCTACTTCAGAGGCTGGGGATTTGGCTCAGCGGTAGAATGCTTGCCTAGCGGAGCTGGAAGCCCTGGGTTCAGTCTTCGGCACGAAAAAAAGAATTAAAAAGAAAAAAAAAAAAAAAAGCAAAAAACTCCTGTAAGATCTACTTCATTACTCTTAGAAATTTACCAGGCAGTTTCTGCTCCCATACTCATTGTCAACATATTATTTCAAAATTGTATGAGTTGAAAGTTTTTATTAAGATAGAGACTCAGGTGTGAGGTAACATTCACTTTCTTTGTGAGGAAGACAAGATATGAGATAAGATAAGGAACTTTCCCAGCCAGTATTACAACGTGGTAGGCTTCCAAGTCTGCCTTTACTTTAAAGGTTATTAGCGTTGGAGTCTGTGATCCTGTCACTCCAGGAGGCTAAAGCAAGAGGATCACAAGTTGGAGCCTAACCTGAGTCACTTAGCAATTTGGGAAGGCCCTATGTCAAAATCAAAATAAAAAAGGAGGTAACCCTGGGCAAAGTCCATAGGTTCAGTCTCCAACTCACACACACACACACACACACACACACACACACACACACGCACACACCTTCGTTCTATGTAGGTCACTTTGGCAGTAGAGCAAAATGAAAACAGTGTGCCACCCTAAAATGTACCGAATAACTTACCAGTTAAGCAATCTTCAATGTTTTACTTGTAATAAATTCAAATAAAGTATGCTTGACATTAACAAAAATAACCCTCTTCCTTTTTGAGAAAGGAAATTTGGCAGTGATAGTTTGTTTTCAGGCTACAAAACTGAAGCACTTCAAAAAAACAAAAGCAAAAACAAAAACAAAAAACTAATAGATATCAACATTTGACCAAGAGATTTTTACACCACTGTTTCACACATATAAAACCTAAGTGAATTTATTCAAGTGCTATCAGGTACCCATATATAAGGGAAAAGTTTTAAGACAAATAACAAGCTTCATATTAGAAAATAAATGCACAAAGATCTTTACTAATTAAAAAAAAAATGTTTACTAGCTGGGCATGGTGACGCACGCCTGTAATCCCAGCACTTGGGAGGCTGAGGCAGGAGGATTGGTGAGAGTTCAAGACCAGCCTGGGCTACAAAACTGAGCTCAAGGCCAGCCTGAACTGTAAAGCAAACCCCTGTCTCAAAAAGACAAAAAAAAAAAAAAAAAATGTTTACTCACACAGACACTAAATTGTAGAGTCAGAAATATTTTACTTCTTCTAAGAAGCGGGCACTTCCTAAAAACAATTGAAAAGAATAATCATGGTTGGCGAAATAGCTCAGCAGATTAAAGCACCTGCAAGTAGGCTCAGGGACCAGGGCTTTGATCCGTGGGCCTTCTGCGCCAGCTCCACCCTTGGCGTATACTGAGACTGCCATTGAGACTGGGCGCGCCGTTTGCCTATAATCCCAGTGGTTAGGGGGCTGTAAACAGGAGGATCACTATGAGTTCAGTCCACTAGTAAGATCTTGAACATCCTATAGACCCTTCCCTAACATTCAAAAATGAAAAAAATAATCAAAATATCATGAAATAATTTACCAGATGACTACTAGTAAAATACACCCAGTTTTACATGACTAGCAAAATGTAAAGGCTAAAATGAAAAAAGCCAATTGCTAAAATTGATGAGATTATGAATTTGAAAGATAAAATATTTAAGAAGCATTGAGCAATTAGTGGAGTTTCAAAAAAATTAGGTAGACCAAGACAAACAGCAAATAAAACCCCACAAATATCTGAAATAGTCTTCAAAGCATTGAGAAGTTTATCACTGTCATTCCAGTGATTAGCCACAGTGTAATTCTGCAATGTTTATGTGAAACATACACTGTGGTTAGAGAGGATTGCTGAGATAGAATGGTCTAATGAAATCCATCTTAAAAAACAAGAGTTAAAATATTTAAGATAAATATAAGTGCACAGAATTTACTATGACAGCTTTTTAGAAAGATACTGATAAGGATATATTCCAGGAGAAAGAAAGCCAATATTAGTAAAAAAAAAAAAAAGTCAGATGCAAGAAATACAGTAAGAAAAAAAATACTAGTAACTTTATAGGCAAATATAAATAAGAATTAAACATATGAAGCAGTAATAATCACTTATTAAACTTGAGTCAACATAGAAAGCAAGTACCAGAAAATTCCTTTAAGGTGTAATAAGAGTAATCTTTTTATTTACTTTAAAGTGGTAAATCTGTACACCAAATCAAATCTAAAGATCTTAAAGGTAGACAAATTGTGAAGAAAAGCCAATATTGCTTCATTAATAAAGCTATGATATTCATTTGAAAATTTAATAGAGTGGGGCTTGCGAGATGGTTCAGCGATCTAAAGCACCTGCTTAGGAAAGCTTAGGCAACCGCAGGGATCACAGTTTGATCCCCAGCATCCCGTGCTGCACCAGTCCCACCCCAGGGCAGGCTGAAGCAGCCAAAATACAGTAATAAATAATGAGAAAAACAAATAAACAAACCATAGAAATCAATGAAACTTTCTCATTTGTTGTTTTGGGATTTTTTTGTTTGTTTGTTTTTGTATTTTTATAAAAATATTCATTGTTGTCATTCTAAAGACTGAAGCCATGGGCTGTCCAAATAGCTCAGTAGTTTAAAGTGACTGCAAGCGGGCACAGAAGCTGGAGGGCTTCATCCCCAAGCCTGCTGCGTTAGCCACGCTCCCAGGCACACTGAAACAGCAATTGAGACTGAGCATGTTGGCACAGGCCTGTAATACCGGATCTTGGGAGCCTGTAAATAAATAGGAGGATGGCTATGAGATTGATGTAGTAGTGAAACCCTGAACAGCCTGTAGAGCCTTCCCTAAAATTAAAAAAAAAAATTAAACCAGTACCTTTAGTAGCTTGCACAAACTGGGTAAGCATTCTACTATTACATTATACTCCAGCTCTGAAAGTTTTTGTAGGTGAGAAATCATAAGATAGTAGCTATCTAATTAGGAAGAAAGAAACTGAGCTATTTTTACCATTTGAAAGACATAAAACTAGTAATTATTTCATTCTATCATTAAGATTCATAAAAAAGCACACAGTGAAAAATAGCAACAAGAAAAGAGACCAAATGAAATATTCAAAATGATAATATAGAAGAGAATTTTATGTAACTATAGACATAAAGAGATACAGATAAAGCATTTATTTAAGTAGACTGTTATAAATGGTAAGTATATGGAAAGATGAATATATGGGAAAATAAATGAAACATGAGAAAAAAATGAATCAGCAGTATCAGTTGTGAAAAGTAAAGCTTGAACAATATCCAAGTTTTGAAAGCATATCAAAGAAAACACTTTTAATATCCCACAACCATGGATTCAAAATATTTTGTAATTTCTCAAGGAACAAACAAATTTTCACAAAGTTTCTCTACAGTGATGTATATGCAGATAACATCCCTTTAACAACTGAGAGATAGCGGGAACCTAATTCCATAGTAAGGGTGAGGGGCGTGAAAGTGCTAGCTCTGTCACAAACATGGATGGATATCCTTAGAAACTGACTCAATTGACATATATTCGCAAAGAGTACCTTGTACCACCATGGGTGTCTGGCGCCCATGTACTATAGTGGGTGTCCATCCCAACGCGTCCTGCCACACAGAGGCCATCACTGCTGCCAACAGCATTGAATCTAAGAGCTGACAGGGAGGAACAGAATTGCTGACAGGGCCCCCATTCAAGGGCATGGACGTGCCCCTAGGGGCAGGACCGGACATAGCAGGAGCAGCTCAGGAGCCACTGCTGTGTGATACGCAGCCACAGTTAAGTCCTCCTTGGTTTAGTTGTCAGCCAGGTCTTCCCCTGTTTTGGTTTTCCCAAAGATCATTTTGCATTTTTAAAAGAATCAGCCGAAACTTATGTCATGTAAACATGTCACATGACGTTAATTTCTTGCTGTGTGTGTATTAAGGGATGGTTCATTATATTTATTTTCCTTCTCTTTCTTTCTTTTATTTCTTTCTTTGGTACAGGGTCTTGCTATGCATCTCAGACTTAAAGTGATCCTCCTGTCTCAGCCTCCCCAGCACTGGGATAACAGACTTGCATCAGCATGCCCTGGTTCAGTGGCTGGGATGTAGAACTGGGAATCGAACTCGGGTCCTTGTATTTGCCAGGCAGGCACTTAGGCTATCTAGCTCAAGAAATGGTTTATTATTAATTAAATAACTATAACTTTTTTGAGAACATGAATTACTGTAAGTTTTGAAAAATAAGTGACTCTAAAAGACATTTTATGAAAGACATTATGCATCTAACTACATATTTTTGGAAGGGAGTCAACAGCACAATATTTAGGTTTCTTTTCAGATCATTGTATAAAATCTATAAGCACATAGGACAGAAAGATCTCCAGAATGCAGAGGAGTTCTTAATATGGGTTGTTATAGTAACACAGAGAGCAAGCTCTAAGATCATCCAAACAACTCCCAACTACTGTGGCTTATGTTGTGTGACTAAAGATTTAGAAAAGTTTGAGGTCACCACACAGCATAATGACTGCATCACTTCAAGGACATTCTGGGAAAATGTGCTGATAAGCAAATACCACACTGGTAACATGTAAAATAAAGAATTTGTTTGGACTTCATAATAGTCAGTTTCGGGGCTTGATGGAATGGCTCAGTGGTCTAATGCACCTGCTTGGGAAAGCTTGGGTGGCTGCAAGGACTGCGGTTCTATCCCCAGCACCACATGCTGCGCCAGCCCTGCCCTGGGGGCAGGCTGAGCCGGCCATAAAAATGAGTGAATAAAGAAGCAAAGGTTCTGAAACAAGAATAAATAAATAAATAAATAAATAATCAGTTTCCCTCATCCCAAATGAACCATGTATTTATTAATTCTAAACACATATTTCAGTTACCTTTATGGTAACTTTCTGAATATGTTTCTATAAAATTATGTATTGAAGCAAACAATTATTTCTTAGGCAAGGTATACTGAAAGTTTACTTAGAGAATAACTTATTTTGTATACATATGTATGTATACATACACACACACACACACATATATATATATATATATATATATATATGTATATATATATACACACACATGTACGTTGACGTATCATCTTAACATAGTTCCTTATACTCTCACGGAATTCATGGTCAATCATAGTTAACAAAATCCACAATATTTGGGTATTATAGAACTCATTATTAAGCAGGCATATTGCTGATTGCTTTACTGAGTTGCTGTATCCAGAAGAAATTCCCTCAAAAATTTTGGAGACTTGTTTTCCACATGATTGCTAAGAGAGAGATTTCATTTTTTTCATTTTGAAAAATCTTCCCTTGTAAATTTAATAAATTATTTATAACACTTTCAAATAAATAGTTATGTAGTCATTAGTTCTTAAGTACATTTATTATCATTTTAATATTCATATACCAAAACTCTTTACCCTGATAATATAACGTTATTTTATAGTATATTAAAATATTAATTTAAATTGTACACAGAAATCAGTTGAGAAGTAAGATACTCTCTAAGCATGAATGGATTTCAGAGGATTTTAAGCAAAAGTTAGACACAGATAAAAGCGAGATGGCTGAAGGGCTGTGCTTCAGGCATACAGATGTGATTTCAGTGGCGCCTATCCATGAATTTTAAAGGAAGTGAACAAGAAAACCAGTGAACCTTTAACTGACATTTTTAAAAGTTCACTAGACTTGGGAGAGATTCTGGAGGATTTGAAAGCAGCAAACATGACTATGTTATTTCAAAAGGGTCAAGATAGAAGCAAAGAAAAAAAAAGACAAGAAAAAAAAGTATTATAGGAGCAGCAACTTGAGGAAAGTCTTAGTGAAACTGCAAGCTGAGGCAACAGGAGAAAATAGACTTCCTTCAAGGTACAGTAATCAGACAAACACTCATCGGATAAATTGGTTAAATAATAGAAGCAGAAATAAAATATATCTGTTTAAATTTAAAGGCAAATCTTCAGTAGTCACTATGATAAATAGGAAAATAAAATATTTTGAATTGGTAAAGAAAAGAAAGAACATAGTTTGTATGTCTTTGGGTGTCTTTTCTTTTTAAGCGTCTCTTCATTCTTTCTGTCTCTCTGTGTGTATGTGTGTGTCTCTGTCTCTGTCTCTGTCTGTCTGTCTGTCTGTCTGTCTGTCTGTCTCTGTCTGTCTCTGTCTCTCTGCCTCTCTGCCTGCCTGCCTGCCTGCCTGCCTGTCTGCCTGCCTGCCTGCCTGCCTGCCTGCCTGCCTGCCTGTCTGTCTGTCTGTCTGTCTGTCTGTCTGTCTGTCTGTCTGTCTGTCTGTCTCTCTCTCTCTCTCTCTCTCTCTCTCTGCTGTTTCTTTACTGATTCAGTTTCTTATTGTCTCACAAAAGAGATCTGCTCAGTGTCACTAGTCTATCTCTAACATTGACGCAAAATCTGGATCATGTTTTCTCCTTAGATTCACACCTTCATCAGAACCAACAACAGCACATTTTCCAAAACGTAGCCTTGGCTTGAAGACTTTGGAAAATTCGCTGGCCACATGATCATGATTATTGTACAGAATGAATTACACACACTGTGTATCAGTGAGGCATTCTGAGCATCTCTCCAATGCCTAAAACATAAAAATAATTACTTCCATTATTAACTAGTGCTTATTGCTGCTTTTCTGGATGTGACGGGTAGGCAGTTAAAACGGAGTTCTATTTGGGAAAAAGGCAGCAGTGAGAAGATTTTGAGAAGATTTTGAGAAAATCTGTAGCTTATGTGTCCTGAGTTTTCTGAGAAGGGTGCCAATGGCCCTTGTGAATGTACCCTCCTTGCCACCCTGCTAGCTTCCAACCTCACGGTGGATCACAAGCTTCGCCTTAAACCGTGCTGACTCTGTCAACCCAACCAGGCCTCCTTTATCTTCACCTGCAGTGTAGTTTTGATTGTCACCCATACTTTTACCAAGGTGTTCAAGTCACACTGCTGATTCTCACCAAATTCATATAAATTCGACACCTCCTCCTCCTCACCTGAAGGTGGAAGCTCATAGTTTATGGAGAAGAGCCCTGAGGGGTGTAGATTCCTTTTCTCCTGCAAATTGTAAGTCCTCAGAAGAAATCCTACTCACTGTCCCTCAGATAGGCACTTGATCTTAGAAAGTCACTTGTCCGAAGACTGCCTGGATAGTTGCTTCGTATGGTGCTTTTAACTCTTTATATATATATATATATATATATATATATATATTTACTTAGTTATTTTTTGTCTTTTTGAGACAGGGTCTCACTGTGCAGTTTAGGCTGACGTTGAACCTATTTCTGTAGCCCAGGCTGGTCTTGAACTCACACCTATCCTCCTGCCTCAGCCTCCCAAGTGCTGGGATTATACGCATGCGCCACCATGCCTGGCATTAACTCTTTATTCGTTTACCTCTGAGCCTTGCTTGCTGATTTCCTAGCAAATATTTTTAAAAAGGATCCCAGAAACCAGAACACTTAGCAATGTCAAGTAGCACCCAGCCCAGCCTGACTTTTGGCTGTCAAGTAACAGATGGATGAGAGTGAAATATTTATGGAACTGTGATTTTTATTTTATGTGTTTAAAGAATTTAAGTATATTTTATTTATAAATAAAAATTTGTGTGTGTCACCAATGGCCTCAGGCACCATAGTCATTAATCAAACTATATTCATTCTCTTTGTATTTATTTTATAGATTAGTTAATAAATTATATTTGCATGTAATAAAACATACATCTCTCTCCCATTCTCTCTCTCTCTCTCTCTCTCTCTCTCTCTCTCTCTCTCACACACACACACACACACACACACACACACTAGAAAAGCTATACACACGGTCACATCTTTGTTACTTCAGGTCCAAGGCACCGTCATATCTTGCCTGGATTATTTTTTCAGCCTCCTAGCTGAATTTTGTCTTCCACTCTATTTTCTCAACAGAGTAGACAGAAAGTGGTACAATGATATCACAAATTCTCAGATCCTCTGAATTTCACTTAGAGTAAGAAAAATTTTAAAAGCTAAATTCCCTTAATTTTTTCATCTTTCTTTCTTCCTTCCTTTCTTCCTTCCTTTCTTTCTGTCTTTCTTTCTTTCTTTCTTTCTTTCTTTCTTTCTTTCTTTCTTTCTTTCTTTCTTTCTTTCTTTCTTTCTTTCTTTCTTTCCACTTATTTTTGGCCTTGTGCTGTCTTCTCCGATCACACTTCACACCGCTTTCCTTATTGCCTACCTCTAGACACGCTGACAAACTGGTGCATCCTGCAACACTAGCGATCCACCCCTACCTTCTCACTCCTGCCTCTGCAGTCTGTAAGTCGGCTGTTGCCTTTTAGTGTCTTTGGGGCCACCAAGGACAAGACTTTCCACTCAGTCTTGTTCAAGGGATGTGTTCTCAGGTGCTCCTCACCTGCGCTCCCCTCTGAGCATGCTCTGAAGCCCTCAGTCCAACCACCTGCCATAGATTCACGGCCTCGCACAGGGAACCCCACCTCAGCCCTAGCGTGTTCCCTCCTTTGCTATTTTTTACATTTAACTTCATTGTCGATGTTATGGAGGTAACAAACAAGTTCAACAAGGTTAAAATCTCTTTTCTTCTTCTTAAACCGTAACTATCTAAAGGCATTGTTTATACATCAAAGTAATAATAAATATTAAAAGAATGAATAAGTTATGTGTTCAAAATTTATTTGCTTTCCCGTAGAATTCAGAGTGGTGCTTTCTGCAGATGATTATCTCTTAACTTAGGGAACAATAAAATATGAAAAGTTAACTATGAGATTAGCCTGTCCTTGTTAAAGTATTGGACCCATATTTGTACTTGAACATTGCATGTATTTATTGCAATACCTTATCTTATTCTATTAAATCTTATTTGCTCCCATTTTAATTTTCTTTTACTATCTTATTTCCATTTAGTTACACATATTACTTATTGTTTAACACTTTTAGCAGTGTAATAATTTTCTCTTTCTCATAATTCATAAGAGAGAATAAATGAAATAAGGTCTTTGTGACCTTACATTTCCTATGAGAATTGTGGTTTCTCTCGTAATTCCACTGAGCTTTTCACATTTATGGCTCTGCCCACTATGGCATAATAGAAAGATACATTATTAACATAGAGGTGAAGGATAGTAAAGTAAATGTTTAAAACACTTTTTAAAATTTTTATTACTTTTAATAAGAAATAGCAATATGACAGTTTCAAAACATGTTAGTAGTACATTCACAATAATTGACACAATGTATATTATTGTCCTCATAGTAGTTAAACAGAGCACAGAGTGTAGAAGTGATAATTTTCTAATCAATATTGGTAAAGAAAGAAAAAAAATTCTTCTCTTTGAACTAAGAGGAAATAGTTGACTACATAGTCCAATGTTCCATAACTGCAATGGGCTACTGGTGAATCTGACAATGTTGGAGGCTATTGATTTAAGCCTTTTACAGCTCATGATATTAATCCAGCTTTGGGTTTTATGCCTCACAGTTAGACATTTCTGATGGATGGTTAAGGACAAGTTAAAGCAAGACCTGTATAACAAGGCATTTAACTTTTGTGTCTTCCGAGGTCAAATCACCTCAGGAATAATTTGGAACCATGTGCAGTGCTTTGTAGAACTGTTGTCAGTGTCAGATATCGGAAAGAACCATGGCAATTTGCTCTCTGTGAAAGCTTGAGAGTTTCCTCTCTAGGTGACTCACCTTAGACACACTGTACTTCATTTATCCCTTTCCTCTGTGGTCTCATAATCTCCATGAACAGAAAATTTGGGAAACTACTGAGTTATAAGATGTTACAGTACAGGTTCTCTTACGTCCTGAGTCCTCACTGACCTTGAAGGGCTAGAGACAAAAGATGAACAAAACAGCTATAGGCTCTCAATAGTATTTGAAAGATATTAATGGAAAAAAGTTTTTAAAAGTATAAGTAAAATTTGAGTGTGGTGTTTGGTGTTTCATGCCTATAATGCCAGAACTGGAGAGCGAGAAATCAGGAGGATCACAACGAGTCCAAGCTGCATAGTGAGATCGTGAACACACACACACCCACACACACCCACACCCACACACACACACACACACACACACAGAAAAAGCATAAATAAGCTATCTTTTTTATAAAAAGAAGGATGATTAAAATTATGCACGCAAAGCACAATTATTGACAGATAGTAAATTAATTCAAGGAAGAAGGTATTTACTAATCTCTCAGTGGATAAAAATCTAAAATGGTAACACAGTTAAAAGTACTACTGGAAAAGACTACCAACCCGCAGAACAGTTTAACAATGAGGTCTAAAAAGTAAATCCAGATTAGTATACTGAGCTATAAAAAGCTGAAGTTAACAGCTTCCAACATTGCCAGTTTTGCTGATAACCTACTACTATTACGGACTATTGTACTATACATAGAGCTACTTTCTCTTAGTTCCATGAAATACTTGAACGGTTAGTGTTTAGAAAAGTTACCATGTCTGAATCTTGTACTCTGAACAATTACATTGAAGAAAATAATATGCACTGTATTAGTTATTCTGCTGTCCCACTAATGTGTTTTGAAATTGTCTCATTGTCATCTCTTTATTAAAATTGATAAAATTTTAAAAAGCACTTGTGAAAGACAGAATCACTGTGGGAATGTACTGCTGTTTATTCAACAGAAAGAATATGAGCTTATTTCTTTTTAAAAACAGAGGTTTCTGGATTTTTTTCATCAATAGTGTATTTATTGGAGTGAAAATAAGGCATGATATTTTAATAAATTTATAGTTTTCATTTTATATCATAAAACTGGTACAGCATGTATAACATACCTTTTACTATAAATTTCTTTCTCTTTATTAATTTATCTTAAATTTTATTTTTTCTATTGCATTTAGTAAGAAATAACAATGTGACAGTTGCAAAACATGTGAGTAATACATTTACAGTATTTCATACAATGCATATTGTTGTCCTCCTAGTATATATACAGAGCACATGTATATATGATAATTTTTCTAATTACTACTGGTACAAGAAAATATATATACAGAGCATATGTATATATGATAATTTTTCTAATTACTACTGGTACAAGAAAATTTCCTCTCATTGAACTAAGAGAAAGTAGTTGTATACATTATCAAACGTTCCATAATTGCAGTGGATTATTTGAAAAATTAGCCAGGGCCAAAATATTGGCTATCCTTGTAGCCCTTCTTTTACTCTTAATTTTTTGGTCTGTACACTTATATTTTTAACCCATCAGAGGAAAAGCTTAAGGATACTATTACTTTATAACATAGGTACTGGAGCTTAAAATCACTGTCTTTCTGAGTATCAAACATCTTAGACTGAACTTGAAATTGGTATTTTCTATCAAATATTGATATTCTAATAAATTTCTATAGAATGTAATAAAAGCAGTTACACATTTTACACAGTAATTAAGAAATCTAAGCATATAGAAAATTGTAGCTTGTCAATCCTTCAGTATTTTTCTTAGTCTCTTACTCTCATTTAATATCATTTTTGTTTTTTTATAGACCAACCATTTACTTACCAGAGAGTATAGCAGTAACTGACTACATTAGAGGCAGCACACATCCAAAATAACAGAATGACAGGCATTCCAAGCATAACTTTACTGTTGCATATTGCTATTCTCATTGAGATAAACTTTTTGTAGATTTTTAGGACTGTTATCTAATTTATCCTGTGCATTGTTGTGCTCCAGCCATGCTCCCTGTATTTTTTGCTTGAAGTCACTTCATTTTAAGTCCTGAATTTCCATTCAGCTATGTTCTGCCTCTCAAATTTTTTTTCTTCTTTTGGGTTCTTACACTAGGGAAACTATACGATATTTATACTTGTGAATCTTGCTTATTTTGCTTATGAGTACATGTTCAAAATATATGCACTTATATTTAAAGTCTTCTAACTTATCATTATTTATAGCTGAGTAACATTCCATTGTATAAAAATACCACATCTTTTTCAACCATTCTTCAAATAATGAGCATGTTGGTTGTTTCCAAGGTTTGGCTATTAAAAATTGGGCTGCTATAAACATAGATGCACAGATATTGCTGTGGTATGTTTTCAGTTCTTCTGGCAAAATTCCCCATAGGGGGATAGCTGGATTGAATGGAATTTCCAGTTCTAGTTTTTTAGGGATCCTGCACACCACTTTCTATAATGGTTGCACCTATCTGAATTCCACCAGCAGTGGAGAAGGGTTCCTTTGACTCCACAGACTCTGCAGCATTTGTTACTGGTCGAAGTCTTTATGGTAGCCATTCTTTCTGGGGTGAGATGGTATCTAAGTATTGTTTCAATTTTCATTTCACGGATGGTTAGCAATATGGAGCATTTCTTCATGTATTTATAAGCTTGCTGAATTTCTTCCTCTGAGAAGTATGTGTTCATCTCAGATGCCCATTTCTGGATTGGATCTTTGAATTTTGGGACACTAATGGTTTTCAATTCTTTATGTATTCTAGATAGAAGACTTTTATATAATGCTTATTGGTTAAAAACATTTTTAAATTTGTGGGTTGTCTTTTCACTCTGTTGTTAATTTCTTTTCAGGTGGAAAAGCTTCTTAGTCAGAGGATGTCTCATTTTTTATTCTTTCAAGTGTGAAAAGCACATTTTGATATTTATCCAGGAGCACTTGTTTTTTTTTTTTTTTTTTTTTTTTTTTTTTTTTTTTTTTTTTTTTTTTTTTTTTTTTTTTTTTTTTTTGAGACAGGGTCTCACTATGCAGTTCAGACTGGCCTTCAGCTCACTTTGGTAGCCCAGGCTGGTCTCGAACTCGCACTGATCCTCCTGTCTCAGCCTCCCAAGTGCTGGGATTACAGGCATGCGCCACCACGCCCGGCTAAGGAGCACTTTTCTTACGCCAGTTTCTTCCAGATTTCCTCCTAATTTCCCTTCTCAGAGACTTAGTGTTCCTGTTTTAATAATTAGATATTTAATCCATTTTGACTTTAGTTTAGTGCATAGTGGTAGAATTGGGTCAAGTTTTAGTTTTCCACATGTGGAGATCAGTTTTTCAAACACCATTTGTTAAACAGGCTCTCTTTCTTCCAGTAAACATGTTTGGCCCCTTTGCCAAAGTTAAGGTGTCTGAGTGTGTTTGTATTTGTTTCTGTATCTTCTAATCTATTCCTCTGATCCTCAGATCCATTTTTATGCCAATGCCATGCTGATTTTATCACTATAGCTTTGTAGTAATTTAGGTCAGGAACTGTAATCTATCCTGCCTTGTCTTTATTGTCCATGACTGTCTTTGCAATTGTAGGTCTTTTCTGGTTCCAAATAAATTTTAGGAATGATTTCTCCAGGTCTGTGAGGTATGATGAGGGTATTTTGATAAGTATTGCATTAAATCTGTATAACAATTTAGGATACATGGCCATCTTCACCATGTTAGTGCTTCCTATCAAAGAGCAGAGAATATCTTTCCATTTTCTGAAATCTTCTAGGATCTCTTTTTACAGAGTATTGATGTTTTCATTGAAAAGTTCTTCTACTTCTTTAATTACGTTAATTCCTACATATTTCATTTTCTTTGGTATGATTGTAAAAGGTATTGTTTCTCTAGTTTCTCTATTAGTGTGTTTGTTATCTGTGCAGAGGAATGATATTGATTTTTGTGTGTTAATACTTTATCCTGCAACTCTACTGAATTTTTGTATTAATTCCAGTAGCCTCTTGGTGGAGTTTTTGGGTCTTCCAAGTAGATTATCATGTCCTTTGCAAATAATGGTAATTTAACTTCTTCTTTATCTATTCTTATTTATTATAGTTCTTTCTCTTGTCTAATGGCTATAGCTAATGATTCCAGAACTATATTAAAGAGGAGTGAGATACAATATCCTTGCATTTTACCAGATATAAGAACAAAACTCTTCAGTTTTTCCTCATTTAGAACTACGTTAGCTGTTGGATTCTCATCGATGGCTTTTATTAGATGGAAGTAGAGGCCTTCTACTCCTATTTTCTGTAGGATTCAGAATATGAATGAGTATTGGACTTTGTCAAAAGTGTCTTCTGCATCAATTGATACAATCATGAGAATTTTGCTTTGAATCTATTGATACAGTGTATTACATTTATAGATTTCCATATATATTATACCATCCTTGCATCCCTGGCATGTATCCTATTTGGTCCTGGTGTGTCGTCTTCTTGATGATTTTCTGTATTCTATTTGTGAAAATTTTATTGAGGGTATTTGCACCTATGTTAATGAGAGAAACAAATTGGGATTATGTCTTCTGTAAAATTTTGTAGAATTCTTTGGTGAATCCATTAGGTCATTGACTTTTCTTTGTCAGTAGGCTTTTTATTACATTTTGTATGTCATTGACTGTTATTGGATTATTGAACGATCTTATATCTTGTTGATTCAGTTTTCGTAATTTGTACTTTTCTAGGAACCTGCCCATTTCATCTGTGTCTTCAATTCTGTGAAAATAAAGATTCTCAATGTAGTTATTAATGATCCTCTAAATCTCTGCTGGGTCTGTAGTAATTTCACCCTCTTAATTCCTTATTGTTTTGAATTTTAATCCTTTTTTTCCTCTTTTTAATGAGGTTAGCTAGGGGCTTGTGAATTTTATTTTATTGTCCAAAGAACCAGCTTTTGATTCATTAAATATTTGTTTTGTTTTCTTTGTCTCGATTGAATGAATTAATTTCTGCTCTAATCTTTATACTTTCCTCCTATTTTGGGGCTTTCAATTTCATTGCCTCTTCCTTTTCTAGTTAGCTTAGGTTTTCCATGAGAGTATTTATTTGTTCCTCTTCTGTTTTCTTAATGTGTGAGTTCAGAGGTATAAATTTCCCTCTAAGAACTGTTTTCATTGCCTTCCATAAATTCTGGTAAGTTATGTTTGAATTTTCATTAAATTGTAGATATTGTTTAATTTAATCTATAATTAACAACAACCTGCTGAGAGAGGTGCTACTTAATTTCCATGTACTTCTGTGGTTCCTGTAGTTTCTTTTGTCATTTCTTTCCAGATTCATTACATTGTAGTCAGATAATATGCATGGGATAATTTCTGTTTTCTTCCATATACTTAAGCATGATCTGTGCCCTACTACATGGTCTATTTTGGAAAATGTCCCATGTGCACCTCAATAGAATGTGTATTCAGAAATGGTTGGGTGGAACACTCTGTGTATGTCCACCTAATCTAGTTGTTCCAAGTTCTGGTTCAATTCTGTGACTTCTTTGCTAATTTTTTATCTAGTTGACCGATTTTTTTGAGTTAATGGGATTTTAAGCTCTCCTGTTAAGATGGTGGTATTGGATCTTAGATTTTTCATGTCCATTAAGATTTGGCTTATATAATTTACTGCTCCCATGTGAGGTGCATACATATTTATGAGTGTTACCTCTTTGTCTTGAAGTTTTCCCCTAACCAGTATGTAGTGGCCTTCTTTATTCCATATGATCAATCTTGCTTTGAAGTTTAGAGTGTCTGCAAACAGGATTGCTACCCCTGCATTTTTTCAGGTGCTGAGGCATGTAGTAATTTTTTCCAGCCATAACTTTTAAGCTATGAGTTTCTTTATGAGTTAAGTGTATTTCTTGCATACAGCATATTGTTGGATTTTGCTTCCTTTTCCACTGTGCCTGGCTATTTCTTTTAGTTGGAGTATTGAGTCCATTTACATTGATGGTTACAATTGAAATGTGTTGACTTATGAGTGACATGTCTTTTACTTACTACCATTTACTTCTTTTTCTCTGGTGTTTAATTAGCCCTATTTGGTGGGTTCTTTCTCTTCTCATTTGTGTAATTCGGGTCATTTTTGTCCCTCTCTAAAATAGTCTTTTTTAGTAGTGTTTGTAGGGCTTGCTTTGATATCATGAAATCCTTTAGTTACTCCTTGTCATGAGAATATTTCATTTCTTGAATGAGTTTTTCAGGTCATAGCAGTCTGGCCTGAAATTTGTTTCCATGGAGGACTTGAAGCACTCTGCTCCATGCTCGTCTTGATGTTATGGTTTGTGAAGAGAAATCTCTCATTATTCTGACGGGTTTTCCTTTAAATGTGATCTGTTTCTTTCCTCTAGCAGCTTTTAGTATATTATTCTTCTGCTGGATTTCTGGTATCCTGGCTATTATATGTCTGGGTGTGTTTTTAGTGAGGTTGATGTTATTTGGAATTCTGTATGTTTTAGTTTACTGAATGTCGAAATGCTTTCTCATATTTGGGAGGTTTTCTGCTATTACTTCTGCTCATATTCATTTTATATCCTTTGCATTAACTCTTTCTTTCTCGCTGATTCCTATTAATCTCACGTTGTTCATTTTTGCACCATCTTGCAGATGTTGAATTATGTTTTTCCTGCATCCTAGTTGTTTTTAAGAGATCCTTTCTTACCTTTTCACTAACTGCGACTTTGTCTTCATGATCTGAAACTCTATCTTCACTTTCATTCATATGGTGGTGCAAGCTTGTGATTGAGATTTTATTTTCTTGTATATCTCTTTGAAACTGTTTCATGTGATCTATTACTTTCGTATATTGCTGACTCAGGGAATTCATCATTTTTCTATTGTCCTGTAATTTTTTTTATCAATATTTTCTTCAGTAGCATTTAAGTTTTTCATTATAGTTATCCTTTCTCTAATTCAGGGATTGTTTCTGCTCTGATCTCTTCTCTACCTTTCTGCAGTTGTTCCCCTACATTAGGTGCTATTAACTTAGAGATGTCTTTTTTACTTCAGAGGTTATTTCTGGTCTGATATCCTCTATCCTTTTCTCCAGTTGTTTTTCCACTTTAGATTTTTTCAATTCATGTGTTTCCTTTTTTTTTTATTTTTTTTTTATTTGAGATGTTAGCTCTGATCTGAGTTTCTCTGTACATTTCTGCACTTTTCTGTCTAGGTCGGTTGCTACCAATTGAGAGATTTCAGCTGCGTGATTCCCGTTTTCTTCCATAGTATTGTCTCCTGTATTATTGAATAGTTCGAAGCTGCTGAAGAAGAGTAACAAACCAATCAGAAGCTGAAATTAGCATCAGAAAGTCTTTGGTCCCTGCTGAAATAGCAGATAATCATTAAGTTATAAGGATATTGAAAATTATTAATAAGGACAACAAAAATAAAAGTAACTTTTTATTTTCAAGGGAAAAAAACAAATAACAAGGTCAAAGACAAAAGAAAAGCAACATAGAAAAATAAGATTCTGAATAAAAGGATTGATTTTCTGGACTACTTGAGAGTAACATTAATAGGATCGAGGGAAAAGGACTGAAGCCCTGTGTAGCAGGAGATTTTGTTTATTTATTTATTTAGACACTTTTTTTTTTTTGAGTCAGGGTCCTGCTATGCAGTTCAGGCTGTACCTGAACTCACTTTTGTAGCCTGGACTGTCTCAAAATCACATGGATCCTCCGTAGCAGTAGATTTTAGAGGGAGAAATCTAAAATGAACATTTTCTAATAAAAATAATTAATTTCAAACTATCAGATTGTCTGCCTTTGGTTTATTCTCTTAACTTGAATCATTTCCACAAAGGTGGGGGAGAAATTGAAAGAGCAGTAAGTAGGTGGGAAAGTGAATAGCAGATGAAAAAAAAAAGAAAAGTTTAAGATTCTTAGTCATTTCAACAAGCTCTGACAGAAGGCATAATGTATGCTATGCTGCTCTTTTTTTTTTTTTTCTGAAGTCAAGTACTTTTCTTCACACAATCTAAATATTTTGTAATAATACTTTAAATAAAGAATCGCCTGATAGCTTTGCAGGCGGCGTTTTCTATATAAAGCATAAGTAATTAGGGTCTCGGGTTACTTGTGAGCCTCTAATGGACCAATTAGTCCTTCAGGGAAGCTAGTCTTATTGTTCCATTGTTTCTTTTGCTGTGTTTCCAAATTGAATGTAATCTCCTATTTAGAAAACCTGCTTTGTTCTCTGACTGATCCCGCTTGAAAAGGCATTTTTCTAATCTAGTTCCTCAGTGTAGACATCCTCCTATGTTCAAGATGGCTGTTACAAGGGCAGTAGAAAGTCTCCCGCCAAAGTGCTTCTCACTAACCAAAGTTGAGACAGACTCATTGAAGACTTCCTCACTAGACACCATCGTTGTTACACCCCAATAATCCAGTTTTGTCAAGAATTCTGTCACGTCAGTTTAGCGAGAATCCCTAATACCTGACAACAGATCATGTTCTGTATCTAATTGAATTTCTTATCGTACAGCATCCACCCAGGTGCTATCTGTTGGCATGGACCTGTCTTGAGCAACAGTCCTTGTTCCTTAGCAAAAATCTCTTCTACATTTAAATTTCCCTTTTAGTAATTTTCTGTCTTAGCTCTCCTCAATCTGGTTACTTGCATAAACATTCCTCCTTTGTCTTACTGTATTGAAAACTGAACCTACTTCTCTAAAGAGGTTTCTTTAGTCTTAGAGGAATATGTTCACGTAGGGAATCTTAACAATAAAATTTTACTCAATCTCAGGCACATAAAAATAGCTCTCCCAAGAGTTAATTTGCAGGCCTTCTAAGAAATATATCACCTTATGTGGAAATGTCATTCCTTATTTGAATCAAAGTTTTGTTTTGCTTGAATATGTGCACCACTGACCCTCTAGCATCCGGTCTTCAGTATTTCACACGCAACAAGGAAGGAGTGAGGTCTTTCTACTATAGCACGAAGAGGCTGTTCATGGCTGAAGAGGAGGTGAAGGGATGGGAATCCAAAAGCCCCATAGGCTTACACTGTTGAAGCTGAGCTTTCTTTATCTCTTCTCTGTTAAAAAAAAAAAAAATCCACTATTCAACCAGTGTTCTCAGATATTTTCCCTAAGTTTCACTGATATCAAGGTGCAGAGGATGGATAAGTCTGAACTTATATTTCTTGCCCTTGGCATAATGACGATTTTTGCTATTTCTCATGAAGTTGAAGTTGGATCCCTCCTCTGGAACAGGAAACAAGAGCACTATATTTGCTAAATAAAATCTGTCTTTTTCATTAAAAGTTGAGTGTAACTCTATTTTTTATTGCTTCTGTTACTTTTCATAGTATTTAAATGTAGGCCCATTCATACATATGTTTCGTCTTCATGTTTCTTATATCGCATGAAGAATAGTATTGATCTATTTTAAAAATTTCCAACTTTAATGTACTACTGTGCCATAATGTTTTATTCAAACATACATTTACATTGAAATATATATTCATCCTTTCACTTACTATGCACAATGTCTTTCACTTTCATTGGTAAATGTTATCAATTTGACATTAAGATTTGGTCTTTAGATTTCTTAAGATTATACATTTTTAGAAATACTCTGAGTTTTCTTTTTTCTTTTTTTTGGTATAGGGAATCAAATTCACAACTTCATGTTTGACAAGCAGGTTCTGTGCCACGAGATATATCTCCAGCTCCTGAAATATTTTTTTTCTTTTTTTAATGTGTAAACATCATATTGTCTGCCTTGTTCAAGAACCTAAAAGAGTAAATAAACTATGAAAAGTACAGCAGATATAGTAAAAGGGAAAAAGTTAACATAAGAATAAACAATTGGGATGCGGGAAAGGAGAACAGGAGGAAAAGGAACAAGAAAAGTCATGGAGGTGTACACACAGGGGAGCTAAGATGATTGTACTACTAATTTTATCAAATTTTTGAAGGTAGCAGTTAATACTTAAAACTCTTACTTTGACCAATTCTTTATGCTCATATGTATATTCTGAGCAACTACATTTAAGACAGTAATGTGTAATATAATAAATGTTCAATATCTTCCATTGTCTTATTTACTTATTGTTCGTTTTTTATAAAGGTGTAGTATTTCTCGTGTCTTATCTATTTTTTTATTCTTTTTAAAAGTAAAAAGAGGGGCTGGCAAGATAGCTGAATGGTCTAAAGGGCCTGCTTAGGCAAGCTTAGGCAATTGCAGGGACCTTGGTTCAATCCCTGGCACCATATGCTGTGCCAGCCCCACCCTCAGAGCAGGCTGAGCTGGCAAAAAAAAAAAAAAAATAAAATAAAATAAAATAAAATAAATAAATAAATAATAAAAAATAAAAAAAATGAAAGTAAAGAGAAAAAATGTCACTTGGAAGTATTTATTCAGACTGCAAGATAATTTTTAATATTAGGTCTATTTTCTCTTAACATTGACTAGTGAGTAGTTTTGAAATATTCTTTAAATTTTTACAATAATGTTAGTGGTCTTATTTTCCTTGCTACACTTTATATATTATAATCATTCTTCTTTAAATTATGTGGTTTGAAATGCCTTAAGGGTCAATATTTATTTCAAATGTCAGAGAAATGCATAAATGTTTTTATCTTCTCTAGACTATTCTCAATAAGCATGTTTGACCCAAACATCTACCATGATTACTGAAATTAGAAGTGCACTTACATTTTTGTTAAACTTCACAAATAAAACTTAATAGAAATGCAATATACAAATAAATTAGAATAATCTATTACTTAGAATGATAATACATTTAATAATGAATGATACCACAATTATCAGGAAGCACCGTATGCCATGCCATCCCCACCCAGAGGTGCGCTGAGTCAGTGATGGATTCTGAGCATGGTGAAGCAGTCCTGTAATCTCAGTGCTGGGAGACTGAAAACAAGAGGATCATCTGAGTCTCAACTGCATAGTGAGACCTTATACCAAATACATAAATTAAAAGTGATGATTATTAGTATCAAGAATTGTTAATGTTACAGAACACACATCCTTTACTCTTTTTTTGTTTCTGGAAAACACCAACACTCACTTTTTATCTTCTGCTTTAAATGAGTCTTTGCATGTTTCTTGTTGCAGTATCTTGCCCCAAACCCAAGGCAGTCTTTTCTTTTCTTTTTCTTTTTTTTTTTTTTTTTGGCTTTTTGAAACAGGGTCTCGCTATGCAGTTCAGGCTGGCCTTGAGCTCATTTTTGTAGCTCAGGCTGGTCTCGAACTTGCACCGATCCTCCTGCCTCAGCCTCCCGAGTGCTGGGATTACAGGCGTGCGCCACCATGCCCGGCTCAAGGCAGTCTTTTCTATTTGTATTTAGACCAGTACTGCTGGCCTCTTTAAGATCTGGTTCATTTCATCCAAATGAGTATTGGAGCTGAAAAGGAATTGGCCATTTAGTAATCTCCTACTTTTCTACTCACTCCCTGCCAGTTTTCCCCAGGTTAGCCTTTGATTAGATGAGAAATTTGTGCATTTTTGCACAAGCCTAATCAGAATGCATGCAGAAAAACTCCACTGCACAATGGAGATGACTGAAAAAGCCCAGAGTTTATGTAAATAAGGGGTTGTTCCAGGCAGCCAATCTAGCACTCAAAAAGCTTGATTTGAGTGTGCCCAAGAATAGCTATAGAAAAGCATCCTTAGTTTGCATTTTAGCAGATGAGCTCTCATTGCCAATTTTTGCATCCAAGTAAGTTATTCATCCCTTTACAGAAATACAATGACATAACAGACAACTCTTTCTCAACAGTACAACTAAGGACTGCCAGTTAATTAAATTAATCTATATTTTAAGAGGTTTGTCATTGCATGTGGAAGATGAGCACAAGGGCTCTTTGTCAAGAGTTAATTCAACCATCATTAAAGTCACTCAAAATAATCTATCTGGGAGCCACTCTGGACATTGTTATACCAGTCAGGCGTTTGTGTTAGGAGTATCATGCCCTATGTAAGTCCTATTTGCATTTATAATATTTGTATGTAACATATTAAATGAAGTAAACATAGTTTTCTCCCTTTTTAATTTGTATCTATTAGAAATAACTCAAAATGCTTGTATGTAAAAGGAGTTTTTAAAATTTCATTAATTTTAATAAAAAAAGATAACGATAAGACAGTTTCAAAATACCTTAGTAGGACAGCCGCAATAATTAATACAATGCATATTATTGTCTTCATAGTACTTGTTCAGAGTACAAGATGCAGACATGATAACATTTTTAAACACTATTAGTACAAATATTTCCTCTCATTGAAGTAGGAGAAAGTAGTTGTATGCATAGTCCAATAGTCCATAATAGTAGTGGGTTATCAGCAGAACTGGCAATGCTGGAATCTGTTGACTTGAGCCTTTTATAGCTCAGCATATTAATATGGCTATACTTTTTACAACTCGTGCTTAAACTTTTCTGCTGGATGATTAAGACCAAGTTAAAGTAAGACATATATAACAAAAAGTATACCTTCTATATCTCACAAGGTCAGTCAGGTCCGCTCAGTATTTACCTTGAAATCATGTACAGCATTTTCTAGAATTTTTGTCAGTGTTAACCATCTGGATGATTCATGGCCTTTGCTTGACAGTGTGCTCTCTGTAAAAGCTTTAGACACACTACACATCATCAGTCCCTTTCCTCTGTGGCCCCATAATCTCCTTGAATGGAAAATTGATACTCTAATAAATCCCTATAGAATAAGATTAAAAAACAAGTACACATTTGTACACAGAAATTTAGAACTCTAACCATATACGAAATTGTAGCAGGTCACTTCTATGGCATTTTTGCCTTTTCTATTACTCTTTTTCATTAGGGCCCCAAAATTCAAAGATCTAATCTAGAAATGGGCATCTAAGAGAAACACACAATTCTCAGAGAAAGAAATACTAGAAGGAAATAAATACATAAAAAAATGCTCCACATCACTAGACATCCGTGAAATGCAAATTAACACTTAGATACTATCTCACCCCAGAAAGAATAGTTATCATAAAAAATTCAATGAGCAACAAATGTTGGAGAGGCTATGGGGATAAAGGAACCCTTCTCCACAGCTGGTGGAAATTTAGACTGGTACAACCATTATGGAAATCAGTGTGGAGACTCCTTAAAAAAACAAGACTGTAAATCTCAATCAATCAAGTCCCTCCTGTACTGGGAATTTTACCAGAAGTACTGAAAGCATCATATCATTCTGATGTTTGTGCACTTATGTTTATAGCAGCACAATTTGTGATAATCAAATCTTGGAAACAACCAAAATCCCTATCACTTGAAAAATGGTTGAAAAATATGATGTTTTCAAACAATGGAATATTACTCAGCTATATAGATTGATAAACTTGAAGCCTTCATATGTAAGTGGATGTATCTTAAACGTATAATCATAAGCGAAATAAACCAGACCTGGATGTGTAAATATCATATAGTCTCCCTAGTGTAAGAACTCAGAAGAAGAAATAAAAAGGGAAAGGCATAGCACAGCTAAATGGAAATAAAGTACTGAAGGATTAAACAACAAGCAGACAGCAAGCAGAAAAGTTAGCAAACATGACAGGGGCGAAAAACATGCACTTATATACAGAGGAGGACTGAGACAGTGGTCCTAAGAATATCCAACAGGATTTTCAAACTAGCAGTTAATTGGTAGAATTCCCATCTTGACTAACTATATATGCTAATATCTGGGAAACAAGCAACTAGAGTGAGGACAGCAATGTGTAACAGTAAAACCATGCTAGAAGCGCCTGTCATTCTGGACTTTTATTTTTATTTTATTTATTTATTTATTTATTTATTTATTTATTTATTTATTTATTTTTTTGTCTTTTTGAGACAGGGTCTCACTATGCAGTTGAGGCTGGCCTTGAGCTCACTTTTGTAGCTCAGGCTGGTCTCGAACTTGCACCAATCCTCCTGCTTCAGCCTCCTGAGTGCTGGGATTACAGGCGGGCGCCACCACGCCCGGCTCATTCTGGACTTTTAGATGTGTGCTACTTATAATGGCATATCAATTATTGCTATGCTCTCTCTCAAGTAAATGTTTGTTTAAAAAACAGAAAGTTTTTTTTTTTTTTTTTTTAATAAATTGTCCCCCCAAAATAATAGTATCATTCCCTTATGTAGTATTTTGGATATAGCTGAACAATTACTTGATAGTAACACGAAGGCAATCGCCAGTGTTCTTCAAAGATTCCTTTTTCTTTTTCCCAAGATGCAAATATATTTGACATAAAATATATATGTATATGTTTTATGATAATTGTTTCCAAGTAAAATGGTCACTGCTTAGAGGTTACTTTCACTTTTAGCTTTCATACCTAGAGTTCTAAATAGCTTATATTTCATCAAAAATGTAAATATTCCCTCTTTATTTGGGAAAAATATTTCACAAATAGGATTAATGCCTTTGAGATCATTGTACACATTAGGATGAGCCCAGCATAAAGGCTGTGATGTGCATTCTTATGAAACAGAGTAGCGTGAGAGTAGACACCTACAGAGCAGAAAGTGCTGTGGAGCCAAAGGCACAGATGAGACTGACAAGGGCAAATTGTGGGGTGACGACAGAAGAAGTGCTGGGAGCCCCTAGAGCGAGTGTACCTAAGTTGTGTGTCCCACACCACAGCTGACTCGCAGGACTTGCATTTCTTGCGCCCTTCATTTCTGCTACTGTTGCACTAGATTTGCACGAGGGCAATGCAGCTGTGTTTCCCAGCATGCACACTTGGCAGTAGGGTTAGAGTTCCTGTGAGATTCTAGGCAGAGCCAGGCATAACCATCAGAAGAGGAGCAGCTGTAAGCACAGGGAAACTCCCGCAGCTTGCCTCCTGCCGCACCTCTGGGTTCTTAACAGGCTACGGACCTGAGGTTGGACGCCCTTGCTCTGGAGCTCTGATGGAACGAACAACTCTTGCTATTTAAATTCACCACGTTTTCATAATTTGTTGCAATAGCCATAGAAACAACTGAAGGGCCTTCCCTTTTCCAAAAGTATGGCATTGCTTTTCTGTTCTGCATTCCTGTGTGTTGGCGATCCAGATGGGGAAGATGTGATGTTGGCAACCTTAAGTGTTTTCATTCTTTTCTCCTCTATTACCCCAGAAAAACACCTAGACTGAGATCTAGGTATGAAGATTTCTTTCAAACAGGGAGTAAAGTGGTTAAATTTAAGTTCTTGGAGAGAAAGTATTATCTATATCAGAATTGGAGTTTGGGACACAACCATTAATATTTTCATACCAATATTTGTTGTCTATGTTCTTTCTCTATTTCCTGTATTGCCTGTAAGTTGTGGCAATTATCTTTTGGCTGACTAGTAAACAGGAGCATTGAGTTTGTGTTATCTATGTAGATGTATGCATATATAAGAATCATGAATGAAAGAAAATTGTACATATTTCAAAATGAAAGGCATTAAGTAGACTTTTTAAGGAACTATTTCTACGATTTTCTTAGGCATTACCTGACATAGCAAAACAGACATTTTGGTTTACCTAAATTGTGCTAGTAGCTTAACTGGTCAGTTTAAGCTGAGGAAAAACAAAAAAAAAAAAAAAAGGAAGAAAAAAACTCTCAACTCCACTGTAAGCTTCAGTTGTAAGATAAAGTGTTATTTCACGAGGCACAGGCATTGCGTATTATGAAGGCAAAGACAAGTCTTAAAGACCCTGTGTCCAGAATGAAGGATGGAGGGTAGGGGCTGAGGTGAGAGAGCCCATCCCATCCCGCGGTGGGGCCAGCGCCACACTGCTGATGGCCTCGAGGACTCCTCAGCCCTGGGTTCCAAGCAGAGGTGTAGTTTCTCCGCACTTCATTTTCAGGTGAAGACAAATGAGCTTTCAGAACGGTCCTTGCACTGACAACGGGAATAAATGGCTGTGATAGCGGGACGCTTTCAAGGAGACACCGCAGAGATTCAATGTGCAAAGTCTTCCATTTTATCATTGAAGATACAGCCTTGGATTATTACTGACGGGAAGATGCTGTTAATGTAAAGGTCATGCCGACTATTGACAATAATAAATCTTAAAATTTGGTATCTTTTTGCTGAGGCCTACAGTAAGCTGTTTATCAAAGAAAGAAAAAAAAGGAAGAAAGAGAAAGAAAAAAAGAGAGATAAAAACATGTTGCCATTGTCCAGCACTTCTCAGATTAACTCTAAAATATAAAAGTGTAGGGTTTATATTATTTTAATGAAACTATTTTCTAAATTCCTAATTTAGAACATAAAATCCAATTAATAATTATAAGATAAGTATAACTGAATAATATCTCTCTGTATCTCAGTAGCGGCTAACAATATGTAGTTGCAAAGATTTCTTGTTATTTCTCTATATACTTAAAGTTTCTCCAATTTTTAATGAATGGGCTATCCTTTTAAGTTATTTTCAAGTATCTTGCCTGAAAGTAATAAATTTAATGCTAATCTCACTGTTATAAGTTTATTGAAACAATCACAGCAAAACCTTATAGAGAAGTAGGAAATCATTTATTTTCTGTCCCCTCCTGAAAAACATCATCTTAATGTACCAATATTTCTGGTTAATAAAATTAATTATTTTCAAATTTATAATTAATGACAAACTTAACCTACTTTCATACATAGCAACTTTCTTCCTCTTTTCTTTTGCTTTTTGCTTTTCATGGAATACAGCAAAGAAATTTTTATTCTCAGTTCCCTACCTTATCATAATTTTATAAATACAAAGGAAAAATTCTGTTAGAAAATTTATTTTCCTATTTGAATGGAAATCTTGGAAAAACTAAATTTCAATTTTTTAATCAGTGAAAATAAAATATAAAATCATATTATATAAAACACAAACTATATTACCTCCCAAATTTTGCTGTCTTTGTAGTATAGTTAAGTCAACCTAAAGAGTGATGGAAGAAATAATAAAATTACAAATTTAGAGATGAAGTTCTGCTAAGCAATATCTACAATTATATTTAGAAATCAATAGAATTACTTCAGTCCAGGCCTTCTCTATTTGCATTTGTTTTCCTGATACACACTTACTGGGAGTCACACAGGACAATTCTGAGAGTCCTTGAGACTTACAGCCTGAGTTGTGTAAATCCAACTCCTGTTGTAGAGCCAGGAGTTTGGTAGCTGCAGCCACCTCACTCTTTAACTTGTCCTATTACTTGAGCATAACTTTTTTTTTTTTTTTTTTTTTTTGTGGGACCAGGGTTCGAACTCACGACCTTGCACTTGCCCAGCAGGCACTTGTGCCTCGGAGCTATCTCCCCAGCCCCAACTTGAGCATAACGTTCTTGAGCATAAGTACAACTCGAAGCTTGTAAAGGAATATTATCTATGAAGGGATCCTACTCCTGGAAGGGACAGAAATTAATTAAATGACTCTGCTCCTAGTTTTGGAAGCCCTTTGGTAACAGTAATGCTAGATGCAAGTAGACCTTTACTGTGCAAATTAGAGTGTTCAGGGCCTCCCTGTGAGAGTTTCTGACACTTTAGGTCTTTAGTATTAAAACTATGCATGTGATATGACACGTATTCAAATTATGAAAAAAGAGATTAATATTCTACTGTAATTTAACAGTTCCATACTAATTATCTCTAGGAGTTTCACAGTGCCATCTATTTCAGAAAACACAGCAAGAATAAATATTCTACATGATATAACTTGTGTTTACAACTAAAAATGTACATGTCTAGATTTTTGGTTTCACGTACTATGGATATAGCATTTCACAATATTTACTTATGAATGTGTGACATGACACTGAAACTTTAAACTGCTATAGTAATATTTATAGATAATATCTCAAAGCAGATAGATCTCTATACTCTACAATTTTCTTATACAAAGCTGTGGTAAAGGTTGTGGTCTCTGATGTAACTTTTTCTATTAAGTGATTTTGCCCAAAAGGACTATAAATATAGGATGACATGTGGATGATAATATTTAGTTTTATCCTCATAATGATAAAGGTAAGCGATTAAGACACATGAACTACGTTCCTCTCCTGGACTATAGACTTTTTAGCTCTTTTACTATAGTAAATAATCAATTTTCTCATTTCTTTTACATAATTAATTACCATTTTATTTTACTTATTTATTTTCTGTGTTTAGGATAGGGTCTGCAGGATCTCACCACATAGATCAGACTCATGGTGATTCTTCTGTTGTTAGCCTCCCAAAGTGCTGGGATTCTAAACACAGGACACCAAGCCCAGTCTCAATCTCTGTCTCAGTGAGCCCAAGGGTTTGAGCTGGCACAGTACAGCAGGAATTGAACCCAGACTCTGTGTTCTGCCTAAGCAGGCACTTTAGTCTGCTGAGCTATCAAGCCAGCCCTTAATTTCTATTTTAAATATGAAGAACTGAAGGCACTCAGACAAGTTTACAGACACAGGTGGAGAGCCAGGATTTTGCTGTAGTCCATTATAAATGGGTTTCCATATGAATTCCAGAAATATTTTGGACTTTAGAACATTACTTATTTAATTAAGGCATGGCATTTTAGTTGAACTGGCATTTTCTAGTGACAGATGACTAAAATGTTGGTAATACTTAAGATTGCATACAAAATAGCATGAAAGCAACAAGCATTTGGAACCAGCAGATTGTAATATTTCTGGCACATGTCAGCTTATTTTATTAGGCCAGCTCCAAGGGGCATGATTTTCTATTCAAGGGGTCTGTTAATCCCTTCTTTTTAGCTCATGCTTAGCAGGAGCTGTTTACAACATGCTTGGTGACTGCTTTTTCTATCCTCATGGCAACTACTATGTTAATAGTGACATGAGTCGTTTAATATTGTAATAGATACTCCTAATCATAGACATATATTTGAGTATTTCATAAAGATTACTTGCATGGCTGAAAATCTCAACATTTTAGCACTCAAATTCATCTTCACTTTTGTTATATAAGTTCATACTCTGCATTGCTAATTTTAGTTTAATAAAATTCGGTTCCTTTATTTTTGTGTGTCGAGTACAGAGTCTACAGGGTCTCACTATGTAGATCGGACTCATAGTGATTCTCTTGTATTCAGCCTCACAAAGTGCTAGGTTTACAGGCGTGTGCCACCACCCAGGCCCAGTCTCAATCACCATCTCAGTGAGCCTCAGGGACAGGGCTGACACAGTGGGGACTGAACCCCAGTCCCTGCATCTACCTAAGTAGGCACTTTAAACCGCTGAGCTATCTGGCCAGCTAATTCTGTTCCTCTTTAAAGGTTAACATTTACTACAGATCAGAAGCCCACAAAACTGATGCCTACATCCTCTAGCTATGAAATCTGTGCATTGTCAGCTCAAGCGATCATAAAGATCGACATGATTTAAAAATATATTATCATGTTTAATAAACAGCTACAAGCTGGGCATGGTGGCTCACGCCTGTAATCCCAGCACTCAGGAGGCTGAGGCAGGAGGATCGGTGCGACCAGCCTGGGCTACAAAAGTGAGCTCAAGGCCAGCCTCAACTGCATAGCGAGACCCTGTCTCAGAAAGACAAAATAAAATAAAATAAAATAAAACAAATACATGTAACTGCAATTATTTTGCATATCTGTGAAAGAAGTCCGTAAAATCTTAGTTGGTTTGTTCAATAATCACTTATTCAGTATTGATCATGTGATACCTCATAGAATAGTCACTTTTATTGTTACATAAATATATGGAAGTTGAGATCAATGACATTGAGATATGTGCACATATAAAAGGAATCAATACTTTCACAACAAAATAACCATCATAAATATTACACTTTACCTTATCATCTTCCATATATTTTTAAATACAATTTAAATTACTTGAACTTAACGGTAGTGAAGAATAACTGAAACATAAGGATAACTCCCAAGTACCACGTGTGATTCAATTTTTATATAATATCTTATTGAGAATTGAGAAGTTCAATACTTATATGTATAATTTTCATAATGTTTTCTTTGGGAGAATAATGAAATAAAATTTTAGGAACTATTTTTACCTCTTTCTATGTGAAAAATGACTACTGCAAGTAGATATTATTCTTCCAAGGTAGTAGATGTGTGTCAAAACTTGTGCTGTAAAAAAGAAATAGTGGCCATGTGTTGCCGACACTTCACACGCTTTTAAACCACCAACTGCATTCTCAGTAAGAGCGTAAAAGGTAGGAAAATAATTACTAAAATTTGTTTGGAAATGCAAAAAGCAATTATGATGCTCTGTGTAATACTGGGCTTTGGGAGATGGAGAAGTTCTTCTACAGTAATTCCAGGAGCTGAACCTCTTGTTTGGTAATTTTCACAGTACTGTCTCTCTCAAGCCAGTCAATGATTCAATCAACTTTCCTCACATATGAAAGATTTATTATCTTTTCAAATATTATTTATCACAAAGATGAATTTACTCTAAATTACAGATTGAAAGAAAGGATGCACCTGGCGTGGTGGTGCACACCTGTAATCCCAGCACTCAGGAGGCTGAGGCAGGAGGATTGGTGAGAGTTCAAGACCAGCCTGGGCTACAAAAGTGAGCTCAAGGCCAGCCTGAACTGCACAGTGAGACCCTGTCTCAAAAAGACAAAAAAAAAAAAAAAAAGAAAGAAAAGAAAGGATGCAAGCCATATTTTTCTTAACTCCTGGACATCACAGGCCAGATGGAGAAGACCATTGTGAGGCAGGTGAGGTCTGGCACATGGTGGAGGCAGTGTTTGTATTTAGAAGATGATGGAACTTCTCAGATACTGGAATTTATAGATCAAATCAAGAGATGGGCTTATAGGTGCCTGTAACTTGCCATTTCTTCAGATATTATTGTCAACATGTTTGCAATCCTATCGTTGATACCTTATTGTTCCATTTACAAGAATAAGTTTCATTTGCTTAGCTCTCTGTAATTGGGTGGTGTTCGCCAGTTTGTTTCCAAGTGATTTGTTCTGTTTTATTGTAGATGCTCTTAGTGCCTGGGTATTATCTGCATTTCTATCTGCTATCGAAGAGCCTTTCGATTTTTTTAACACAATTTGGTATGCTCAGTGCTACAGGATACTATTCACTCTCCTTTGCTTTAAGTGATATGCATATAATTTAATTTCTTTGTTAGATAACATTCATAATAATTTAATCCATAAGTGAGAAGTGTGATGAAACAGCTCCTCCAGAATGTCATTTCTGCCAGCACAAAGAGCAGCATGCTGGTCCTCAGTGGCGCAACAGGTGGCTCTGGTGGACATAAATTCCCAGAGCAAGGGAAGTTGGCTCAGGGTGTTTACCGATTGGGTTAGTGGGTGGGCCAGTGCGACTAGTGCTCAAAGGTCTGTCATGGTCCATGATTTTGTCTAATCTTCTGAGCATTTTTCAACTTTCCTATGAAACCCTCTAAGTGTTTAAAGTAGCATTCATATGTCACTTAGCTAGAGTGCTTGTGCTTCCCCAAACTTCATGATAAAATTCAAGCAGTAATAAGAGATAGAGAATTAGTGTGCTGATCATGCCATGGAAGGCAGTCTTCATGAATAGGACTTGGTTTGTTTTTTTTTTTTTTTTTTTTTTAGTGCCTGTGGAAGGATTCTTGGCTTTTGCCTACGTGGGGTTTCCGAGGGAAGACACCAGAATGAAGATGGGCAAGCACTGAACCCCACATCTGCAGCACCTTGCTCTTGGCCTTTTAAATCTTCAAAGCTCTAATAAATAAATTCATTTTTTACAAGCTACCCATTCCTTTGTATCTTCTTAGAACAGCTGCAGCAACTAAAATAATAGATTGCACAGAAGCTTAAGATCACTATGATTTTTGTTCCCCTTGGGCGCTTTTAAACCCCCATCTTAGCTGTTTGGAGGTCTAATTGTTATGGAAAACCTGCGTATGTTTTGGGCATGCAACTTGACTCACTCTACACATAGATTTTAAAATAATTGTTTTTGGGGCAGTTTTATAGTCTCTAGTTTACAGACACGAATTTAAGTGTGTTTAACAGAAAGTAACTATTGTCATTTGGAATTTGTTAATTTTGCTACTGAAATGCAGTGCAACTTTTAGCTTTTTACCCATTATTTTTAATCTGGTAAAAACAAAGCTATATTTTTTAAACTAACTTCCGTTAAATGTCAGGTTTTTCATTTAAAAACTCTTTTAAGTGTTATACTACATCTCTGTTTCTGTCTTCAGTTCATGCAGCTCCTCAAATTGTTTTTCATTTCTTTCTATTTCTTGTTCAGTTCAGTGAAGAATTTTAAGGCATTATTTATATGCCTTTTGGGTCACAATATCTTAATCACATAATTATTGTGAATTTGATGTTGATATTTACTACAGAATAAAATGATATTAGTAATTATTGTATTTTTAAGCAAATATTAGTAAAGATAAGTGCTTATTGTGTCATAATCACCAAGAGATATTAAAGTTGTAAGAAGTTTGTTATAAATATCGCATGCATATGCTATAGAATGAGTCGAAACAATGCCTTATAGTCATTTAAAATGAACGTAATACAGAAAAAATTATTCAGAATGTAAGTATTTGTGCCAAAATAAATATGCTAACTGACATTGCTAGGGATTCTTTGAAGATCCAGAAGGTATACTGTTTTACATAAAAAGAGAAAACAGTTCTGAAGATACATCAGAAGGATCAGAAGCTTCATCTCTGTCTTAGAAGAACAGAAACAATCATGTGCTTTTGTACATCTGTCGTCATGAAGAAGTCTATCAAGATAAGGTTTCAGACAGAAATTCTGTGTACTGTTATTACATACTTTGAGAGTCCTTACGAATAAAGCTCCATTTTAAGTCTTGTGTGGTGTCACTCAAATCAACATAATTAGAGAGGACAAAAGTAACCCTAGGAAAGGCTGGAGAGGTAATAATATTTACATGCAATAACTACATAGATCTGCATATTTTAGTATCTCTCGCTCATTTTTCTCTTAACTATCTTTAAATTGGCTTTTGGTTCATTATTATTAATATTATTATTATTATTATCATTATTGCTATGGCCAGCTCAGTCAGCCTTGGGGGTAGGGCTGGCACTGTATGTGGTGCATAGGATCAAACCCTGTGGTTGCCTAAGCTTACCTAAGCAGATGATTTAGTCCACTGAGCCATCTTGCTGGCCTCATTTTTTGTTCTTAATCAATTCTTTTAATCTATCTAAATTTTATTCTCCCTCACTAATATAGCTAAGCAATTTTTGTACTCTTCTCAAAATGTTATACTCTGTGAAGTATTGCATTCTTGTGCTGTTAATTTCGATGAGATTATTTCCTCTGAAATCTCATATTTCATCTCCATATATATTAGGCACCTTCTCATGTGGAAAAAGTGGAAAAAGAACAAACACAGGAGCACTAGTTCCCAATGACATACATTCTGGTCAGTAAAGGCAATACCAGCTGAGGTAAATGAATCAAAATTGATTCAACATGTATATGTGCTTCGAGGTGAAAGGCACATTTGATAAGCATTCTTGTCAATATTGCTGCTTATATTTATCTATTTTGAAAAAATGTATGCAAATCTAGTCAATGTAAATGTGTAATTATACAAAGTTTCAGATCCCTATATTCATATTACCCAACGCAATTTCTAAATGCTATCAGCCATTTATCAATTATTTTCATCTGTTTATGATGTTCCTCTCCAATATATACTAAATATGTCTATCACTCTTAAGAGATGGAAAATATTAAAAATTCATGCATAAAAGAGCCCCATTAATTATTATTTTGTTTTCCTCACTCATTGCTTTCCTTGTAGAAAACATATTCTCAGTTGTCAAGTCATCATCCATAATCTTTTGCTCTTCTCATCCAATTCTTAAAAGACTCTTAAATCTGAAGGGAAAAAGATTGCAACAGTATCGAAGGTCAGGCTTGGCGGAGGTGTGGGAAGTTGTAAGTGTCTTAAACTTAGCATGCCCATGGTGGGAGGATGGGTATTCAGTTTTCTGCTTGGCTCGGATTTTGGTTCAAATCTAGAGATTAAAGAAAGGAGGAAGAAACAAAGGTTTTTCTATCTTCCTTCTGGCAATCAGGCAGGCACACCAGCTGCAACAGTCTGGCTGCATATTTAATCCATTCCCCTTGTCCTTGCAGTTAATGGAAATTTCTCTTGTACTCTGACAATAAGTTGACAGTGACTCTCAGCTCACGGTGTTGTGCAATTTCATCTCTGCAAGACCTCCTAAGTCCTTTACTAACTAGGTGCAGGAGACTGCTTCTAGGGCTGCTCTTCAGACAACTCTTAAGCTGGAAATGAAAGCACATGTTTTGCATTTTCAATGTATCTGTGCATTCTTTAGAAGAGGTAAGTAGGTCCGTGGCAATGCAACTGTGATGCACACAGACCACAAAGAAATGACTGGAGAACTAAAGTTAAATAAATAATAAAAATGTACCTGTGTAAACTTCAATTGTAATCTCATTGCTTTTTTTTTTTTCCTATAACTGGTATATCCTTCTTTTAAATTTATTTTTTAGTTGTTTCAGAACGTTTGTTTATTTATTTATTAATTTATTTATTTATTTTTATGGCTGGCTCAGCCTGCCCTGAGGGCAGGGCTGGCGCAGCATGTGGTGCCAGGGATTGAACCACGGTCCCTGCAGCCACCTAAGCTTTCCTAAGCAGGCGCTTTAGACAACTGAGGCATCCTGCCAGGCCCCTATAACCGGTATATCCTTTGGAAGTTATTTCCCCTGCACTCTTCAAGTCAGCGGTAATGCTAAGAAAACACAAGAGTTACTGAATAAAAGAGAAATTACTTAACGAGATGAGTTTTATTCTATCTTTTTCCAGAGAATTATAATATGGGAACTATTGGATAATTATAACATTAACATGCAAAAGTCATAATTGATTTTTTCATCTTGTTCGCTCTGCTTAGAAAACTCTTATTGGATTTTTTTTCTTTTTGTTAATGCAATTAGTTCAGAGTCTACAGGATCTAACTACACAGTCTTACTGGGTAATTTTCATTTCAGTGAATATTTTAATAGGGATTCCAATGTAATGCAGTTGGTAACTGAGACATGAATATGTAAGGATTCATTTTTCTGTGTAAGCATATACTATTACACATGATTCTATGCTTAAAACATATTTTCAGAGCTATTTTTATGAAAAATGAAAAGAAAATAAGTAAGCATTCACAGAAGAAGTTAAAATAATAAGCCTCATGAAAGTAGAATAAAATATTTAACAAAATAAATTTATGAATTAAATTTGAAATATCAATAAAATGGATTTTTAAATTAATTGCTGTAAATTTGGGGGTTAGACCCAAGGGGGAGGAGTGGGAAAGGAAGAGGAATTAAGATGCACCATGTATAAGTACAAATACTCTATGATGGATTCACATTCAGTATTATAAATTATTATGTATATTTAAATAGTACAAATAAAAATAATAATAAAAATATGTAGCACTGAGAAAGGGCTTTGTGAAATAAATCTGTATTAATACATTTTAACATATAGATAAAACGTTAAATTAAGTAAAACATAAATTTCATGTTAAGTTGCTAAAATTCGGTTAAACATAAATTTCAAAATTGTCTAAACCTGATTTATGAAATTGATATAAAATGTCCATTAGAGAAGATCCGATGAAGTAGTGTATATTTCCTAAGGCTGGCCGTATAGCTCTAGAGGAATAATTGCTTTCTTAGGGAAGCGCAGCGGCCAGAGTTCCATCCCGAGCACCACATGCTGCACCAGCCCCATTCTGGGCTGCACTGAGCTGATGATGAAGTCCAGGCGTGGAGGTGCATGCCTGTAATCCCAGAACTTGGGAGGCAGAAAACAGGAAGATCACTATGAGTCAGAGCTGTGTAGTGAGACACTGCACACACACAAAAAAATAAAATAAAATAAATAACTTTTTACCTAAGGTTTTCATGAGCCAGGTAGGCTGGCTCATACTTGGGAGAATGAGGAACAATCTCATGTTTGAAGCCATTTTGGGCAAATTAGTGAAGGTTCATTAATACAGCAAAGTCAGATTCCTGGGCAGGGAGCACAGCCCTGTGTGGTTTCAATCCCTGTCACTAGAAAGAAGAAAAGAAAAGAAAATTGAAGGTACTGTGAAGTCACCATTTCATTTTATTTTTTAGAAACAAAAAAAAGGAACAGTGACCTACTTAATTTTTGTGAAACTGATGCTAAAAATATTAACAAAATAATGTATTTCACAAAGCTGAAACAAACCAGTATACAAAGCCGTGTATTTTGTTTGTAGATGCATTCATAATTATCTTTTGTAGGCTATATTTAAAATATGTGATTTGTCTTTTCTAAAGATAGTTTGCCATAAAATATGATTATAACAAAATATGGCAAATTATTTAAAATGATCACTCCTGTAAACTAAGAAGGAAATCTTAGTAAACTGGACAAGAATTTTCTTACCATGATGAAATACAGAGCACCCATCCTTCCTAGAACATAATGGTAGAAGCGGAGAAGAAAGAACCAGTAAAGGATGCTCACTATTAACTTTACTACTGAATGCACTATTGCCTACATGTTATAAGAAACCAATAAAAGTAAATAAAATATAATGAAAGAGAACAATTGTAAAGTTCCTCATTTAAAGATGACATGATGGGCAACACATATAATCTAATGAAATCTGGAAGCAATAAGTATTAATCTGAAATTTCAGCTAGATTGCCAAATATAAGACCAAGATCCAACAATCAATGTCATTCTCCACAACCAGCAACCCATGCTAGAATTTAATAATAAAACTTCACTATTCTGCAATAACAGCAAGAATTGTAGTTACCTATGAACGAATTCAATAAAAGAAATTGTAACACATTTACAAAGAGAACTACTGAGGTCTATAAAAGAAGACATCACAAATCAAAACTCATACCTCTAGTGTAGATGGAGATTCTCTATATTTTATAGTCCTCATTCTCCATTTGTTGAAAATTCTAAAAGTTTTAATTAAAAACAAAAATCATCAGTGGAACTGAACATGTTAATCTAGAATAAAATGCCTATTGAATTGTCAGAAAAGATAAAGGACATTAAAATGGGAGATAAAACACTATGTAGAATAGCAGTATATTCAGTAATTTGGACATTTTTTTGCCAGTAAAATTTCATAGATATATGAGAAAGAAATTTTTGAGAATCCAGAACGGATCATGATTAAAATTTAATTTGTAAGTGGGCACATAAAGAATCTATGGCAATTATCCACTGTTAAAAATTATTGTAGGCCGTTTAGCTATCACTGTAGAAAGTAAAATATAATTCTACTCTATTGTGTTATCCTCATTTCTGTTTCAGTAACAAAACACCCAACATAAATTAGCTTATAGAGTATGAAGCTCATATTTATCTCCTAAAGCAGAATACACTTAGTAGGTCCCCCCAAAGTCCCCAAGGCTTCAACTCTTCCAGGGCTGCTCAAAGACTAATCTCCTCACGTTCAGTATAAACTCATCTGAGTTCTTATAAAAGTAAAAAATAAAGCATCCCACTTCAAAATACAATGGCATAAGATTGTGGATTCCAACAGGGAAGAAGGAGTAGAAGAACAGGAAGGGGGCCATAGCCAAGCCAAGCACCAGCTGAAGTGCTACTGATGCCTGCAGCTCTGTGTCAACATGAGAACACAGAATGACAGCTCTGGGTACCCGAGGATTTGGAAATCCCTGTCCTAACACGTTCCTGATAGCAAGCCACTTGTGCTTTCTCAGACAGGCTTTACATATTTTCTCATGGATATTCCACTTTCCTGGCATCTGTCATTTTTTGGAATCTTGCTTTAGTAAGTTTATTTCTCTTTAAAGCAACTTAGTTTGGATCTTAGCTTGGAAGGTTTCAGCTTGCGGTATAACAGATGTTTTGCTTTACACCTCAGAAGTAGAGAGTGGGCAACCATAGTACCTTCGAGGGTGTATGTTCAGTGATCTTCCAGTAGACCACACCTCTTAGGGTTCCTACCACCTTCCAATAATTCAAAGTTAGAGACTAAACTAAACCTTAAATGCATGATATCTTGGGAAACATTGTAATACCATGTTGGCACCTATTACAACAACATAGCTAAGTTTCAGTCATATTAAAGGACAAATTTGAAAATAAATTTTGAAAACTTTCATTAGAAATTGAAAGGAGAACTTTAATCATGCCAGGAAGGGAGAAGTCCTTGAGAAAAATGTCAAAAATACAAACCATAAAATGAAAATGCCATAAAATAATTTACGATGGACTGAAAACTTTTACCTGTTGAAAGGTGCCCTAAATGTTAAATAAAAACATAAATTATACCACATGCTTGGTCACACTCTTTGTAAACAATGCAGAATGTCTATAATAAAATTATAAAAAGAATCCTACACGTGGGCCTGATTTATTTCATTTATAAGTATGTTTTCAATTTTTATCAATTTATCTATAAAGTATCAAGTTTATCTTTCTTTACAGGTGAATCATACTCCATTGTATAAAAATACAACCTCTTTTTTATCCATTCCTTAGTTGATGGGTATCTGGGTTTTTTTTTTTTTTTTCCTCAGGATTTAGCTATGACAAATTGCACAACTATAAACATGGGTGTACTTATATTGCTATGGTATGATGTTTCAATTCTTCTGGGAATATGTGCAGAAGGGAAATAGCTGACTCAAATGTGACCTCTAATCCTAGTTTTTTGTGGAGTCTCTCTAGTGTAAGAAATTGAAAAAAGTAATCAAAATCTGAAAGGCACAATAAACATTGTGAAAGGGAAAGAAACTGCTCATAAGGAAAGAACAATTGGGATGAGGGAAAGGAATAAAGAAAGAAAAAAAAGGAACCTATTGTATATACAAGCTAGCTATGGTAATTACACTATTAATTTTATTGGTTTATGGAAATAAATAGTTAATTCTTACTTGTTTTTATCAATTTGGCCTACATAAATCTGGTAATCTGAACAATAACTTTGAAGATAACAACAAAACATAACAATCATTGTTAATTTTCTATCATCTTATTTTTAAATTGTTTCCATTAAAATTTTTAATTCCTTTAGGAAAAAAAAGAAACACAAATAAATAGATAGCTCTAATAAACCAATAGGAAAAACCTTGAGAAGACCACTGACAAAAGTAGAAATATAGATGTAATATAATAATTATAACAAAAACTAACTTGAAGTGACAATGATGTTTTGTCTCTTATCAAATTTGTGGAAATTAAGTTGGTATATACTGCAATTCAATAAAGATAATAAACATGGTAGCAGTAACGTTCATAGAATTAAATGTTAATTGGTCACTTTGGAGAGGCATTTAGCATCAACTAAATTAAAACTAATAGTTGGAGAGAAGACACGCTCCCAAGCGTTCACATTTGCACTTCCCCATACGTGCACTTCTCCCAACATTTGCACACGGACACAATGTGACCTAGGCAGAGGTTTCCACTGAATCATTACTGTAGTACGGAAACATCAGCAGCGAGTTTCGCGAGAGTACGAACACATAGCTACATGTATGCTCGTGAATGAAACATGGATAGCTATATTTCCTTTGTTCCCAGCCATATATAATTGACCTAGCCACATAATTTTACCTTAACATCGTGAAACTTTTGTCACATATGCAACAAGATTTCATGCATGTACACACAGCTTTGTGCAGACATACACCCACTCTTTTCCTTTGTTTCTGAGCCACATTTTACCCTGTGTAGTTATAAGCTTTAAAGGTGGCTCGTCATAATGCCTGCTACACTTGAATAGCCATGTATGTCAGGGTTGTTGGGAGTGACCAGAGCAATATTGCAGATGCTGTTTTAGATTACCTTTGAGAATATGTTGTTAAAGATATTTGTACTTACAGCCTGGTTGCTCTCTTTCTAATTTCCCTTATACTGGGGCAGCCACATGAGTAACTGGGAGGACACTCAAGCAGTCTCGTGTTCCCACCTGGTGAGCATGTGAGCTCACCCGCTGGTGGCCTTATAGTATTCAACCTTTTCTTTAAAGTTGGTTGTATAATGCCAGTTATTTTTATTTTTTTATTTTTTTTGTCTTTTTGAGGCAGGGTCTCACTATGCAGTTGAGGCTGGCCTTGAGCTCACTTTTGTAGTCCAGGCTGGTCTCCAACTTGCACTGATTCTCCTGCCTCAGCCTCCTGACTGTTGGGATTACAGGCGTGAGCCACCACGCCTGGCAATGCCAGTTATTTTTTAAATTTACTTATGTTATAGCCAGCCCAGCCTGCCCAGGGGTTGGGGCCTGATGCAGCATGTGGTGCCAGGGATCACACCACGGTCCCTGTGGTTACCTAAGCTTGCCCAAGCAGGTGCTTTAGACCACTGATCTATCTCACTGGCCTAAGCATTTAATGCCAGTTAAATGCTTAGGTTCCTACAACGCTAGTTTCTGTCTTGGTTGTGACCTTGAGAAAAGCTACACTAGAGCTGCTCACCTGCACTCTGTGTTCGCCCCCCACACCTTCAGAAATTATGTAATGTTGTTTTTACTTGAAAAGTTTTGGAGTAATAGTTTATGAAGTAATACTATCATGAGGTTTTCCTTTCCGTCTCAGGCGGCCACACTATCCTGTCTGCATGGCTCGAAGGGATTTGTCTTCCAAAGGTCCATACGCAGACAGCCATCATGAAGTAGTGGAATGGTGAAGAGATGAGCAGAGTGGAAGTTATTATGCATTAGGAACGCTGATTTGGGAACAGATGAATACAATAAATGAATTAATCTTTATGGTATGAAATTATAAATCTGAAGGACCACCACCCTCTTGTAACTTTCACATGTGGCTGATTCCCTTTCTTCTTTTCCACCATATTATAAAAGAACCAATGTAGCCCTTACCAGGGTTGCCTGACCTTGGAATTTCAGCCTTTAAAACTTTGGGAGCTAAATAAACTTATGTTCCCATGAAGCACTAGGATCAAATATTCTGCCATAAGAACACAAGACATCATCTGCTATATATTCTTTGGTAGGTAAATATCCTTAAAAGATATGTAACTTTTTTTGCATGCATTTTTAAAATATTTATTTATTTATTTATTTATTTATTTACTTATTTATTTATTTTTGAGACAGGGTCTCACTATGCAGTTCAGGCTAGCCTTGAGCTCACTTCTGTAGCTCAGGGTGGTCTCAAACTTGCACTGATCCTCCTGCCTCAGCCTCCCAAGTGCTGGGATTACAGGCGTGTGCCACCACGCCGGGCTATTTATTCTGTCTTTTTGAGACAGGGTCTCGCTATGCAGTTCAGGTTGGCCTTGAGCTCACCTTTTTAGCCCGGGCTGCTCTCAAACTCTCACTGATCCTCCTTCCTCAGCCTCCCAAAATGCTGGTATTACAGGTGTATGCCACCACACCTGACTGCATGTGTGCCTTTTAATTTAGTGAATGTCACTAAGTTCTATAGGCTAGCCTGTCTCTCCTTTTTTTTTTATTTTTTTATTTATTTTGTCTCTCCATTTTTATGACATGTTTTAAAGACTTGCCAATTTTTCTGCATATATTTGGTACCACTTTTCTTTAAATACAGCAGAATATTCTATAATATGTATTCTTTAAAACTCATCTTCTTGCATTAAAAACCAGTGAATAGTTTTTCCAAAGCCGTACATCTAGAAGTGGAATTTGGGCCATAAAGCGTTTAATTTTCATTTTGGTCACCAGCTTTACTGACCGTCATGTTTTCTGCACCTCCGTTATTTTGGCTTGTTATTTTATTACATAACATGCTGGTAAAGACAGCATCAGCAACATTTTAAAAGTGGAAGTTTCTGTCATAGCTATTTCTTTCAGCATCTCCTGTCTTTCCAGATAGAAGACTTTGCAATAAGCTCCTTGAGAATCTGACCCAAATAGCTTATATTACATAAAAGCAAATGTGGGTTAGATGTTTACCGAAATTGTGGGATATTAAGCATAACATTTCAGAATGTACTTGGCCTTTTTTAATAACTTGTAATTAATCTTGAAGAAATTTCCAGTTGAAATTCTAAAGAAATGTTTTTATCTAAATGAATGTCTAATTTATCATGTTTTGATTTTATTGGATTATTGAGTAATATATCTGTAGAAGGAATATTAGTTTAATGTAATGTTTTACATAGCCCTGCAAATACTGTTCATATACAGATAGACATCATTTTACATATACACAAGCTTTTCCAGAAAATATATAAGTTAAATTAATAAATTAAATTATTGATATTGCAGGGTGTGGTGGTGCATGCCTGTAATTTCAAAACATGGGAGGCTGAGGCTAGAGGATTGGTGTGAGTTCGAGAACAGCCTGAATTGCATAGTGAGACCTCGATTCAAAAAGACAAAAATAAATAAATAAATAAATAAATTAATTAATTAATTAATATTGACAAATATTACTTTTAGAGATTGCACCAATTAACAGATTTTTTTCAGGTCAATCCTCAGGATTTCTAACACCTCATTATCTTTTTTCACTAAGTGTTACCTCAAGCTTTCTTGTTTGTTTTTGCTGTGTGTATGCGTGAAACATAAATTAATTCCTCTGATTTGGACAGATTTTACCGTCTATTTTCAATAGTTAAGAACTTGAGTGAGAAAACATTTGTCAAAGTATATGTTCAAATATACATGAATATGTATTCAGTTACATATTCAAGCTCATAGATCATTAGTACATATTTATAGTATCTAGTGATTATATTTTTGTGATGAGTCGGTACATGGAACTTCAAAATATTTTGAAGTAATGAATATTATATGTGTATTCAATACGAATATTACATAATATAATTATAATATAATATATATTTTATATATTATCACACCTGTCAATCTGAGCTAAATACCATCTCTGTGAAAAATCTTTTTTTTTATTTTTGCAGTACCCAAGAATGAACTCACGACCCTGTACTTGCCAGACAATCACTTGTTCTACTGAGCTATCTCCCCAGCCTCTAAAGAATCTTTAAAAAGTGATACTTTCATTGATTTTTCTTTCTACATAAAGACTATGGCCATAATGTTTGTGCCTTCTCCAGCTCTGGAATCATCATTCTCTGTCCTTTTGCCATCTATTCATATACCATGGAATTCATTGGCTCCCTATACATTTGTTGTTATTATTGTTGTTGTTGTTTGGATGTACCGTCTATCAGGGTAGTTAGACTATAATCTCAAGTATCTTCTTAGACAGAGCATATAAAATATATTAAAGATCATCGAGTACACAAAGAAGGTATGGAATGCCACTTTTTTTTTTTTTTGTCTTTTTGAGATAGGGTCTCACTGTACAGTTCAGGCTGGCCTTAAGCTCAGTTTTGTAGCCCAGGCTGGTCTCGAACTCTCACCAATCCTCCTGCCTCAGCCTCCCGATTGCTGGGATTACAGGCGTGCGCCATGACGCCCGGCTGGAATTCCAATTTTGAAATTATTTTCATATAGAAATTTTTTTGTAAATCATTTCACAGTGTCATTTAGTGACAATTGTGAATTTTTCTTCATTTCCTAGAATTCAAAGAAAAGTCATAACAAAATGGAGAACTACGTGAATGAATTGTCAGGTTGTTGTCATGAGAATTGGATAGTCTCCACTAAATCTATGTTTTTGTCCAGTGATAGAATGTGTGCCCTTTGGACTTAGCAAAAACTTTGATGTATGTAGGTGCTTATTTGCTGAGGTGATATATTTCTGAATCATCTAACTGATAAAAATTTTCCTTAATCTATTAATGTAGTGTCTTAGTTGTTGCTTCATTGCTGAGACAAAATATTCAACACTATTAATTTAAAACCTAAGTTTCTTTTTGGTCAGGTTCATTGAGCTACTTCTGGTTGGTCACATTGAAAGCAGGAGCAGTATGGCAGCAGCACCTGATAAAAGAATGCTGTTCACATCAGTGTAACAGGGAAGGAGAGGGAAAGGGGTGCAGTCAGACAACAGTGCACTTTCTCAGATCATTCTCCTAGTGGCCCACCTCCAGCCATGTCCCACCTCCTACAAGGGCACTCACCAGTGTGCTCACCAGTGGATAAATACATGGATGAATGTAGTGCTCCCACAGTCCAAGCAGTTGTCACACACACAAGAAGATTTCAACTGCAGCAGTTCATTCTCAGACTCCAAAATACTCATGCGCAAAACATTATGTAAAATAAAGGGCCAGTGAGATAGCTCAGTAGACTAAGCACCTCCCTAAGAAAGCGCAATGACTGGGGTTTGATCCCCCATCCCACATGCTATGCTGGCTCCACCCCTGCCTCTGACACACTGATCCAGTAACCAAGACTGGGCATGACGACACACATCTGTAAAATCACAGTGCTTGGGAGGCTGAAAATAGGAGGATCACTACAAATCCAAGCTGCAGAGTAATACCCTGTAGAAAATACGTTCAGTAAGTAAGTAAATAAATAAATAAATACATGTTAGAAAATAAATAAACTTAGCCTATCTCTAAGAGTCACCGAAGTCTTAATGCTTCCAGGAGGCCTGAAAAGTCAAATTCCAATTTTGGCCATAGCCCTCCAAGGACAATGAGGACTCAGGACATAAGAAAACCTGTGTTGTGACGTCCTGTAACTCAGTGCTGTCACAAATTGTATGTTCAAGGAGATTATGAGGCTACAGAGGAAAGGGATCCATGATGTATAGTGTACCTAAGGAATGTCACGTAAAGAGAAAACATTCTCTCAGGCTTCCACAGAGAGCAAACTGGTCAAGCACTGACCGTGATTCAACCAGACTGCTGACACTGACAAAAATTCTACAAAATGCTGCGCATGATGTCAAGATAAATCCTGAGGGGGTTTGACTGACCTCGTTAGAGACAAAAGTTACATTTCTAGTTCTATAGGTATTATTTTTAGTTGGTCTTAACCATCCAGCAGAAAAGTGTAACCATGAGGTATAAAAGGTAATGTCACAATAATATAGTGAGTTCCAAAATGCTCAAGTCAATAATTTTCAAAAATCGCCAGCTCTATTGATAACCCACTTACCTTTAAGGACTATTGCACTGTATTGGCTTTATTTTTTTGCTGAAATCAAGTATCTACAATATTTGAACTGTCATCAAGTATGAAACAGATCCTTAAAGACTTCTTTAAATACAGCTTCTCTAACAGCAATGGAACACTCATCTCAGACAAAATAAAACAAAAAAGGGGGATGTAAATGAAGTAAATGAAAGACCATTTTGTGGTGATATATATATATATATATATGGTTTCGATGAGACGTCATGTCTGCATCTTGTCTGCATCTTGTACTCTGAATAAGTACTGCGATGACAACAATATGCATTACATCAATTACTGTAACTGTCCTACAAACTTATTTTTAAACTATTTCATTGCTATATTTTCTCCATTAAAATTAATAAAAAAAGAAAGAAATATCAAAGTCCAAAGTGTCTTCTCAGACTAAAGGCAAACCATTACCTATGAATTCTTGTAAACGAATTCTTGTAAACATTTTTTTAGAAGTTAAACACTACCAACATATAATGACACAGCGTGAAGATTCCCAAAAGAAAGAAGAGACAAAAAGTGTAGTGAAAATAAATTAGAACTACAACAAGATAAATATTAAATTCTGTTTTTCAGTATATAGGACTTGAAACCAATTGTAGAGAGATGTGAGCTACAAAACGCTTGCACCCTGCTCCCCTGTCATTGTCAGTTGCAGCTTTCCTGGCCTTTCTCTTAGGGTAACTCACTACCTACACTTTTTCTTAGATGTTCAATGCTTCTGATATTTTCACCTCCAGGATTGTCCTCCACTTTTTCATTTTACTCTCACAACATCTTGCACTGCCCTGTTAAGGACTTAGTCTGCAAGCTCACTTTTGAAGTCTGGATGAAAGCCTTCTTAGTCCCCTTACACTTGAATTCATATGAGTGCAAAAACACCACCAGGTGCAGGATTTTAAAGTTCATTTACAACTTTGCTCCATGGCTGAAGAGCCTGATGAATACCTGGATAGCTGAATTCACAGACCTATTTCCCTCTACAATTCTAAACAAGTATGATGCCTTTGGATGCTCCTTTCAAATGAAAACTTTAGCTTTCTATCTTTGAACATGTGAGGGGAGAAGTCATGCTTATTCCTAAAACACCTTCAAGTCATTTTGCTATCATACTGATGCAAAATGCTTGGCTTCTTTTCAGAGCTAACCTTTTCACCAAGCTCTTCATGACCCCAGCTTTGTGAGTGTTTTCTTTCTGGCAAAACCAAAAAAAGTTCATGCCTTTTGGTGCTGTCATTTGCTCCTGACTTTCAGTAAGCATCTTGCTATCAGCAGCCACCAGTGCCCGTGGCTACCCTAATGATTGGATTGCTTTGAAAATTTGTCTTCCATATTATTTCTTGATTATAATCTCAGTCTCCTACAATGACTCTGACACTGACACAACATAGACAGACACCTCTAACAACATATTATGGTAATGAGTTCATCAGTGTTTGAATCGCTGATGACTATTCCACTTCTGTGATGAAGTCACATTTCATATGTGTAAGAATTTTGAGAAACTGAAAATACTAGAACAGAAAAGCTAAAAATTAGGCCAGGCTGATCCTGTACCACATGCCACACTGGCCCCAGAGACCTAGGTACATCAAGCCAGGCATGGAGACTGGGTGTTACATTCCTATAATCCCAGTGCTTCAGAGTCTGAATCAGGAAGATCGTTACAAGTCTGAGATGCATAACAAGACCCTGTACCAAAGAGCTATTTTTTAAAGAAAATTTAAAAATTTAGGAGTAGGAAGCAGAAGATGTTCTAACTTGCCCTATGGTTAATAGTAAAATTATTTCTATTTTTATTCCTTAATAAATATACCCAGAAGTTCCAACAATAGGAGAAATAGTGCCATTGACTCAATAATTTAGAACACATTCTATTCCTGGAGTGCCAGGTAGATATCATAGTAAATTGATTTTAAAAATGCAATTTCACGGCTCAAACCACCAACTCAAGGTAAAAGCAAATGTGCAAAGACTAGGGAATTTCATCAATATGGACTCACTTATTGCCTATTTTCCTTTCCCATGGAATGATGAATTTGTGTAAAGAAATATTGTGAGGCACATTACAACAGTCAGAAGATGTTCTTTAGATCATGGATGCTGTTTAGGTAAAAGCATTTCAATCAAGGAAGGAAAATTTAATATATATGAAATAAATGGTAATTTAAGTAAAATTTAACCCCCCCAGTCCATAACTCACATGTTGTAATACCAAAGTTGCACCACTGCAGCAAAATTATCCTACAAACGGTACCATCTCAGGAAGCTCAGAGTTGATACTCAGTAGAAGCTCTTTGGGATTCAATCTAGTATCCAGGCTCATGTGTGAATGGGGCTGCCCAGGCCCGGAAGGAAACTCCTTCAACCTGACACCAGGTTCAGCATAGGAGTAGAACTTCATCCATCAGACATGACCAATGTGACACTCTGTGGTAGAAGTCTGTACAGAGAAGCTAGAGGAAAGACCCACCCAGCTGATCCAGGAGCAGAACATCTTGCCAGAGTGGCAAAGCAGGTTCACTGCCAAAAGCTGCAGCAGGAAGAATTGGAGCAGTGTAGCCAGACCCATGCCACAACCACTTGGATGAATAACTTGATAGATCCAGACCTGTTGTTAATATAAGAACTCTCCCAAAGCTCTATGCCAAAGGTCAGAAGACAGTGCTATACAAAATGACACTGAGAAGGAACAAACTGCAGTCTCAGGCCCTGAGTCCACCCAGAACAAATACAGGAGAGAATAGCATAGAACGAATTGGAAACCGCACACCAGAAATCTCTGAAATGATAGTATCTGAAATAAACAAAAAACTACAGAAAGTTATAGAGGAAATCAGATATAAAATAATTTCTGAAGTAAAAAAAGAAGTGATAATTATAATAAAATTATTAAATGCTTCTAAAGAAGATGCTGATAAAAAAAGTAGAGGAGCATAGAACAATGATGGAATCCTTAAATGGGCAGTAAGGAAAGAAAAAGAGTGCATGAAGCAGATTCAAAGTGCTATACAGGAAATTAAAAGTCTCAATCACAAACTGAAAAAATCACTTCAATGAAAGTGAAAACAGACTTTCAAACCTTAAAGACACCATTACAGCTAATGAAAAGTTAAGAAAAGATCTCTTAAAATCAACTAGGACACAGGACAAAATAATTCAACATCTGCAAATAATGCAAAGATGAACAATGTAAGGCTAATAGGCATCAATGAGAAAGAAGGAGCCAATACAAATGACATAAATATGGACACAAGTAATACAGAAAACATTCCAAATATGGGAAAACAATCTGCTGTTCAGATAACTGAAGCATGTAGAATTGCCAATAACGTCAACCCAATTAAAACCACTCCAGGGGCCCGGCGGGATGGCTCAGTGGTCTAAAGCACCTGCTTGGGAAAGCTTGGGCGGCTTCAGGGTGCCGATCCCCGGCACCACATGCTGCGCCAGCCCTGCCCGCGGGGCGGGCTGAGCCGGCTATAAAAATGAGTGAATAAACAAATAAAGGTTCTGAAACAAGAAAAAAATAATAATAAATAAAATTAAAAAAAAAA